>OZ018330.1:28070700-28233200 GCA_963969495.1 Ceratothoa steindachneri | reverse complement strand
TAACGACAGTGCTTGTGTACACCGGGGTGTTGTGAGTGCCTACAACAATTTCAATCCCAACGACGACATCAAAAACCCAAATAAAAACTTGTACATTGCACCCTATTTCATCAGAACACTGTCCAAGGATGTACACTTCACAGATCTCCTCAATGAAGTCAATGATATTAAATGGGATATAATTGATCTGTGTGAAACCTGATGTTCTGGGGAAGCCATCAATGAAACAAGGGAGCATCACCAACTCTACCGCAAAGGAAAAGATCAAAGGCAGCATGGAGAGAGCTAAATAAATGGTAGAAGAGTTTCACGGCATATTGGAAAGAGTAGCTTACGTAAACCTATGAGTCTAAGAAGTATAACCCCTTAAAGAGTCCAAGTGCACGCGCAGACATATGCTAGTACTCAATTAGACAGATCTATGAGGACATCAGACAAAGCCTATACAAAAACAAAGCTCATTTCAACCTAGTCATAGGAGACTAATGCAAAAGTTGGCCAAGGTAATGAGTCATAAATGGGAAAGTTCTCAAAATTGCCAACATTCTGATGAAAAAAAAGCAGTAGCAAAGATGAACTTGGAGAATCCCAAACTATGAGATATTTAATGAATTAATTATATTCTGGGTGACCCCCCAAAATCAGTCGATAATTTCCAAAGCATCAATAAAATCGAAATTAGTGACAACAGAATGATCAGATGTAAGATAAAAATTCGCATCCAGAAAAAGAGAAAAAAACTAATCTATTAAAAAATAAGCCCATTAAGATCCAGAAAGAACTCGTTCAAGTAATCCAGCGCCATGCGAATAGAACATGCAATAAAAATCCCCTTGACCCCAGTAATATATAAGCAAGAAGAATAACTTGATGAAACATGAGAGACACTGCTATAAAATACAAGGAAACAAAATAAGAACAACAAACTCTCAAAAGAAACCCTAAACTGAATAAAGAATCTCAAAGAGCTTAAAGCAACAATCACCAATCAACAAATTGAATTAGCAGAACTAAAGAAGCTCATTAAAAAGATACAGAAAATATAAAGTCGGTCGGATAGTTCTAAGTTTTTTTGATCGATGGAAATAAAATTAATTTATTCTTAGTACAATAATTTAAATTCATCAAAGTCCACTCCATTTTTGTTAATGACTTTCATCCATCTATTCGACAGCTTCCTAAGTCTATCCACTCAAGGAATTTTGCAGGGATCTCAACAACCTCAAAGTCAGATGGTGCGTAGAAGCAAGAGTATCATGGATGCGGTAGGGGATTTAATCCAAGCTCATGCAACCTTGTCTTGTTGGAACACAACCCTTTTCCAGTTAGCTAGTTCGAGTCTCTCTTGGTGAAGTTTTGTATTAAATTTCTCCAGGTGGTGGCGGTACAAATCGGAATTGATGGTCTGATTGTATGGAAGTAGCTCATAAACAATTCCTTTGAAATCCCACCAGACCCAAAGTATAACAGTTTTTGCATAAATATTCCGCTTATAGTGAATTCTCACGCAAATCCCAGGATTACGGACGATTCATTTTTCATCCGGTCACCAATCGCTTCCTTAAAGGTTAAGTTGATTGCGTTTTAAGAGCATGTCGCAGAGGGGATATCTGTCCATGCAGTTTTCCTTCGAAACTTTGCGAGGGGGCCCTTACATCATAGCGGGAAATGTACCCAAGTTTCACTAAAGTCTTCATGAAAGGTACTTTTTGAAATTTCAAACATATCTGAAAGCCCTTTGGATTTTATTTTGGGATGGCTTCAATGTTAACTTTCAAAAGATCGTTGCACATCTCTGTAGGTCTTTCATAGAGACTTACATCTTCTAAGCTGATTCACCTTGTAGACGAATTACAACGTAAAGCCTCCCGGAGGGCCAGGCGGAAATATAAGCTAAAGTCTCCCCCCCACCCCACCCTGCGGAGAAAGCAAGAGAATCGAGCCACATGATGAGAGTCGTGGGAACGTTAGCCGACGGAATAACAGTCAAACGGCCTACCTTTTTTGATCTCCCCGCCGCATAGGTAGTCGGAGCGAGCCGCTGCGCTAAGGTGACCACCAAAGGCCATTACGCAGCGCTCAAAGGATGCAATTACCTACGAGATCCGGAGGCCCGTGGTTAAATCGCAACAAAAATCGGTGCCAGCCAAAAAGAACACCAAGGATGGTGACGGTTGGTGGTGCCTCTAATTAAGAAGCCGACTTAGGCACCGCGGTGCCAGTCAAAAAGAACACCAAGGATGGTGGCGGTTGGTGGTGCCTCTAATTAAGAAGCCGACTTGGGCACCGCGGTGCCACCCTCCCCTCACCCCTCGCTCTCCCCTCTGCGGCCTCGCCCCTTCTCTCTTAGATGGGGCGGACGCCAGGCTATAAATAAGGAAAGAGAAAAATATTATCATTCGGTGAGGGACGATAGAGGACCAGTTCGAGAATATCGGTCTTTCGCAAAATTTCGAACTAACTTATAAACGTCACGTTTTGTACCGGTGCCATACCGAAGAATCCTTTACAGACTTAGAGGAAGTCTGACTGGAGAAAAGAAAATCCGCTCACTCTCGAGTGACTCTCACAGCGCAAGCTTCGTAAGAGTAAGAGGAGAAGAACTAACCCGCAACGAGGTTCCATTTGTTAGGTATGGTAAAAATCACCTCGTATACCCAAAAACCAGTTAGGCACCCGGCGTTAAAGACTAGGATACAGATAGGCTTCAAGAGCATCCAGAAGAGCACTCCTTGAGCTAGAGAGCACAACACCTCTCTCCGTCTTTTAAACGTAACTGGAGGCAAAGTTGCAATACGAAGTTGACATCGCCGCCCCCCTCTCACTCCACCTTACCTCGTGAAAGAAAAAAAAAACTCCAGCCGCTCGCCGTAGAAAAAGAAGCAAGGAAAAAAACAATCTATCGACCTCCGGCAACCCTTGATCCTTTCTTTCATGTAAGTCAGAAAGATAATTTATTTTTGTATTACTTTAGTATGAATTTATTACGGTACTCAAATTAACTGAAGTAGAGACAATTGTTAGTGAACCCCGTCATCTTTGCCGTTAGACGAGTGAAGCTTAAATTGGAGTTTAATGCTAATCTAAAAGGGTCAGTATAAAATAACTAATCAGCAATTGGTTTGTTTACTAGGAGCCTATTTAGATTTGGACATGAATATATTTTGTAATAGGCCCGGTTTCAAGTATGGTTATCCTAGTTAAAGTTATTAGGTGATTATAAATATTTTACTTTTTTGTAGTTAATTGATAAATTTAAAATATATATTTATTTTTGGATAATTCTGGTGTTTTAATGGATCCTTTACGTGTTTAATGGGCTCTCTCCTTAAAACGGATTAAACGCTGTGACACTCTCTCAACAATAAGGTAATTAAAAAGTCCACTCAGCCAATATTGAAGTATTGTTGTCTTTCATAATTAATAGGATCAGACTGGCGCTCTAAAGCAACAGCAACAATACCACGACACACCTACAAGACCTTCCCTATAAACATTAAAAAATTTGAAAACTATTTTTGCAGCGTTTTCACCTTTTTAGAGAAGAAAGGCATTTTGTGCCGAAAATGCAACTCTGTTTATCCATGTTTGACCTTGATAAGGCCTGACGAAAATAAGAGATATATTGAAATTTTATGTCAGACGTAGCCAGTACGTTACATCACTGCAAGTGGTTCTAACCAACAACCAACCAACAACACCCAATAATGTCCCAGCTGTTCATAAATCAGAAATTGAAATTGCAATCAAACAAATGAAGAGACACAAAGCACCAGGTCAGGTCAACCTCAACTGACTTACTGAAAGATATTGGAGATGTCATTGTGGACCAGTTAACTTTCTTCTTACTGAATGGCTCAAACGAAGAAAGATTCCAAAGGAGTGGCACAAATCCATAATGATCCTTTTACAGAAAAAGGGGGATCAAACAGAGCTTACAAACTACAGACCAATCAGCCTTTTCTCGAGTGTCTATAAACTCTTCACAAAAGACATTACCAACAAATTGATAAACCAACTGGATGACTAACAACCAAGAAAAAAAGCTGGCTTCAGAAAAGGCTTCTCAACCATCTATATAGTACCCACCAGCTCATTGAGAAAACTTAATACAATATCCCTCTATGCTTTGTATTTGTGGAAAACCATAAAGCCTTTGATTTCATAGGAACACTAGTGATCATAACAGGCTTGAAGCGTGAAGAATCAAAGTATACATAGATCCGGTCCACATACATAGTTGCAAATCCTACATTGAATTGCACAAGGATTCAGAATTCTTTTATTTACAGAGAGATAAAGAGATAATATATCTCCGAAATTGTTCATGTCTTGTCATTACGAAATCTTTAACGGGGTAAACTGGCAGAACAAATACATTAAGATCGATGGGGTTTCTCTCAATCGCCTGAGATTCGCAGATGATGTTGTACTCATAGCTGATTACCTTATGGGGAGGGGGAAAGGGCATTTATTATATTCATTTATCAATATCATTCATCTTGAGATTTCTAAATTCGAATCTATTTACTTCTTGAGATGAAGATGCCCCTTCAAACATTGACTCCATTTATCTGACTCTTGGTATTCTTGATGATTCCTACTTCTTTAAGTTGGCTGGGTTAATTCTTGATGTATCTTCATATTAACTTGACGTGATGATTTCTTGATGTGGGACGAGTTCTTCTTGCTACTTGATGTATTGCATTTATCTTGATGTGATGATTCCTTCCAAATTTTTGATGACGTGATGATTTCTCCTTAATTCTTGATGACGGGATGAGTTCTTCTTGCTTCTTGATGACGGGATAATTTCTTGATGAGTTGAGACGAGTTGGCCCTTGAAGTCGTTTTCTTTCCGTTTTCCTTGACATCGGTTTTCTCTTGAGTCGATTTTTTGAGTTGTCCATAAGGCGTTTTCCGTTTTCTTCTGGGATCTTCTCCGTAAAAATTTGTTGGCTGTGGGATCGATCTCGGGTCTTTTGACTCCAGAGGCCAGCACTCTGCCGTGAAGCTACGGCCCAGTCCGTTTTGACTTGGTAATTTAATGGGCTATTTATATTCTCGCTTTTGGAAGGAAGTTTTTCTCTTATACATCTTCGCACCCCTACAACCTAAAAGAGATTCAAACAATGCTTCATGAGCTTAACCTTGAAAGCAAAAGAATCGGCCTTAAAATAATTCTTGGAAAAACAAAAGTAATGATACACTAACAAGAGGTCGACATAATAGATACCATAAATGGCAAGGGGGAAATTGAAATGGTAGACAAATATATCTATCTGGGTCAACGGATTACAATGGCGCCAGGAAAAGATCAGGAATTGGAGCAGAAACTTGGAACTTGACAAAAACATTTATATTAAAACTTAGAACACAGAGAGAACCCATGAAGCATTATGATGGAGATAAATTGCTGTGGCAGAAAATCATTCATTTAGATACGTGGACAAATCAAACTTTAGGATATTGTGGAAACTATAAGAAACATGAAGTGGAGCTGGGCAGACCATGTGGCAAGATCCCAGCACGATAGATGGACCAGAAAAAATTACTGATTTGACTCCAGTTGATAAAAGACGACCGAAAGAAAGATGGAGGTATGAGCTTCAAGAATGAAATAAATTTGACGTGAATGAGCAGACGAGACAACACACCTGATTTTTTTTAATGTAAGAGAAAGGGACATTGTAGCAAGAAGATCGAGAAAGAGCAAAGAACATCACATTGAAGGCAAGCCATATTCAGATGACAGAAATAACGCCGAAGAATTTTTCGGGGAAAAATAACTTTTCCGGGAGTTGCACCCAGGTTTCACGAATGCCGATCAGTTGCACTACCGCTGAGCTACCAGGCATAACAATTCAAATCCACCCAAAGCATCGCCCTATGAAACACAATATCTCCCCAGGATAGAAGATACTTCAAAGGAATATTAAACCATATATTCTTATCCGCACAATTTAAATGCTCACTATCCATTTACGTCAATTTCTTTCATTCTTGTACTCTATGGATTAATAGTCTGCAATCCACGGTGTCTGCATCTTTCTCTTTGCCATTAAATGGTTTTTGAAAGATATATAAAAATGGCGAAAGCTTTGTGGTGGTTGTTATCACCCTCAGAGCTTGTATTGGCTCTCTCTCTTTCTCTACACACACACACACATATATATATATATATATATATATATATATATATATATATATATATATATATATATATAGTAAGAATAGGAAGACCCAGGAGATTATACTAATCATTTATTGGCCGGACGTTTCGGTCCTTCGCTAGGACCATCTTCAGCGACTGTATCGACTAATGAGAAGGAGAACAAATATTAACAATAACAGTTAAAGAGTTAGAAACATGCATTTAATAATAGCTAAAGAAGCAGTGGAAGGCTAAGTAAATCAATAAAATTGACAAATATTGAGAGGAAAATAAAAACAAAAATACAATATATAGAATTACTTAATACTATCCAGTGTAATTTTGAAAAAATAATAGGAAGAAGTGAAGTTTTAACATAAACTGACTTGAGTATCAAAAATTAAAGGTAACTAGAATAAACAATAAAATAACTTATTATATTAAATTATAAACAAAAAAACCCAAAAGACCGAAAACAAATGTGAACGAATTAAACAGAAGGAAAACCTTTATCGTTGGAGTTGTGAAATCAACTAACTAACGAGATTTGTTCGGAGGGTAATTTTATTGGTTGGTTATATGGTAAATAGTTGAATTGAAGAGATGTAATTATTAAGGTTGGAATTTATTTTATTGATGTACAGCGACTCTAAGATTTTCAAATCGAGAGAAGTTAAGGCTGAAGATAAGATGGTAAATGGATCAGAATTAAGAGGATGATGGTGATACTCAGAGTGTTGCCTGATGGAAGAGGCTTCAGGTTTACAAATGGGAATACCAGTCTTATAAGACGAACCTAAGTGCTTTGTGATCCATATATATATATATATATATATATATATATATATATATATATATATATATATATATATATATATGGTAAAGAAATCAATGATACAATTAACAATGATCCCAGAAACTCTATGCGGGCCATTACAAGGGAGAAACGTGTGGATAAAAGCTCATCATGCTGGAGGTGCATGAGGATATTCGCTATTGTTCATATAACATGAGGAAAGAACAATTTTCTGTCCAAGGTGATGCACGAAAAGCGACTCAAGCACACCAAGAAGGTGATCAAAAAGTTCAAACATCCGCTGGAGGCAGAGATGATGTGGTTCTTCTTCGACGAGAAGAATTTATACCAAGACGAAAAGATCAACTCCCAGAACAACAGGTGGCTCACTCTCGCTCCCAAGGACGTCCAGAGTCATGCAGATGAAATTTCCAGCGGCAATCATAGTCTTTAGTGTCGTCAGCAGTGAAAGTGACGTCATTCTACTCCATTTTTGCCATGATGATCTAAAGCTGAACACTGACAGCTACATCCGTGTTCTGAGCTAGGTGGTGAAGCCCTGGATCGACCATGTAGCTTCAGGGAGGCCTTAGGTGTGGCAGCAAGACTAAGCGCACTACCATACCAGCCAGAGAATCCGGGCTTGGCTGTCGAAAAATTTCTTAGATCACGAGAAACCAACAAATCGACCTGCAACACGAAGGACGAGCTGAGGACCAAGATTACCAGGGCTACCATGGCCAATAGGGGGAGATAGTGACGAATGCTTGCGGCCGGATCAGAGGTCGCTTGGAACTTGTCATCGAGTGAGATCGACAAAATGTGTCCTGAAGACAAACTGAACTAAGTTTGATGAATATATATAAAAAGGTTTATTTTTTCTTGAGACAATCATCATGAGAACGAATGAATATATATATATATATATATATATATATATATATATATATATATATATATAGCCGCGGCCAATTTTTTATGGACACCGGAAACTTTAGGAAATGAGTTAAATGCCTGGTCGTAAAGTTTTTATTTGTATATCAATATGAATATAATAGTGAATTGAGGATGAATAAATAGCAATAACCTATATATGTCCCAAACAATCAAAAAGGAATTAACAAAATACAAAATTTGCCAAAACCGGTGACATCAGCAACATAAAACATATGTAAGCAGATAAAGTTCTGTGAAAATTGCAACATCACCAAACTAACCCAGAAAGCTCAGTAGCGTGTGAAGAGTCTCTTGGTAGTGATGAGAGCATTTATTCTTCGAGATATGCTCTGTGCGAGGGTGAGACACATTAAGGGTGTAATGTTGACCCACTCTTTGGTGATGAGTGCCTTCGGTTGCTCATTGGAGGCAGGCTGATGACGTCCTACGGCCTTTTTCAGGTCTTGCCACAAGTTTTCCAGCGGATTCATATTTGGAGACTGAGGATGCCAATCCATGATACTGTTGTACCGGAACCACTGTATAGTGAACCCAGACTTCTGACATGGCGCATAGTTCTGCTCCAAAATCATATTTCGGTCATTCGTCGAGAGGTCTCGGGCTGATGGCAGCATAGAATCTCTCAGAGCAGCTTGTTACTTCTCTGAATTCATGGTACCACCACAAACTTCTAGAAGACCCACCCTTGAATTTACCATGTAACCCTATACCATTACAGAGCGGCTACAATGTTTTACTATTGGCACTATTCATTCACGATTCCTCTGTTACCCTGGCCTCCTGAGGACTCTATTGTCACCTCGGGATAAGACAACTAGAACGTGGAGCCCTCGGACTATAAGACACTTCTCCTCTGACATATGGTCAGGTTGCGGTGAGCACGTGCTCACGCCAGTCGACGTCGCTTCTGCTGAAGGTCGATTAGCGGCTTCTAGCCGCCTTTACATACGTTCAGGCCTTGTGCAAGCAGTCTGTGATGGACTGGACTGATGAATAGTCGCCCTCTGCCTATTAATATTGTTGCTGGACTGCGGTTTTCTGACGATCACGAATGTTCATGCGACGCAAGGTTCCTGTCTTCACGTTGCTTAGTGACTCCTTATCGCCCAGAACGAGGTCTGTTCTGGATTTTTACACTTTCTCGGATCCTCTTCAACACTTCTGCAACATTGGAATATGATCTGCCCCCCATCCGGGTGATTTGTCGACATGTTAGACCTCCCCCGCTTGTTCAGCGTGCGTATCAGACTTCTTTCTTCTACGGTATATTTACGTGTTTTCGCCATTATCATATCCTTATCAGAGCCAATCGACAATAAATATCATATTAATCAACAAATTAGATGTTATGCATTTTGACTGTAACATACCTTATACTGATATCAAGATTTCATACATTTTACTAGAATTGCCATTTTAGATAGTTGACTAAAAGTTATAAGGAAGTTCGTAGTTTTATTGGACACATATTGAACACATACAGTACAAGCAAGCCTATACAAACATATTTATAGACATAGCCAATGAATAAGAAAAATTCCGAGTGTACGAAGACTTTTGGCCGTTGCTGTATATATTAGTAAATGAACTCAAGAGTGAGTTGTTGAAATGATAGTGAAACCACTGTAGAGGGGCATAATATTTACACACGAGTCTAGTTTAGATATGAAGTTTATCATACCCTTTTCAGTTGCGTATTGAGAATGGAATGGGTACAAGCATTACTGCGCAAAGCTTCAAATTCGATAAACACCACTCATAAGGAGGTATGTTTCTGAGGTCATTTAATATATTGCTTACGATTTAGTCTAGTAAATAAATATTATGCTCCCATTCAGTGGTTTCACTATCATATATATATATATATATATATATATATATATATATGCAAATTTTGTTGAAGACCATGGTGTATTTCGCCTGAGTTAATTTCCTTTGGCAACTTTCTATTCTTCTAACTGTCCCTTTTATTCCATTTCGTAGATGGTAGATCACTTGTCCTGTATTCATCTCTCTTTCAAATGAATGGGTTTGGTAAATTGGTATGTTTTTTACCAAACCCATTCATTTAAAAGAGAGATGAGACAGGACAAGTGATCTATGATCTACAAGATGGAATAAATAAGACAGTTATAAGAATAGAAAATTGCCAAAGGAAATTAACTAAGGCGAAATACACCATGGTCTTCAACAAAATTTGCATTCAAGAAAGACTGCTACTCATTTACACTAATATATATATATATATATATATATATATATATATATATATATATATATATATATATATACACTCTTTAGGAGAAATGATGTTTAATCATGAGATCAGTTTCATCGGTATAGATTTTACAATACCATCTTCAGTCGTATACTGAGAATAGACACAAACAGAAATACAAGAAATCAGATCAATATCACTAATCAGAGTGTGAATTTAAGCTCATTAATAATCTCTTTTAAGATTAGATTTTGGGTATAGAGGCCACGTTTAGATTGACCCTTGAAATTTTGGATTTCTCTGATCAAGAGGGATTCTATGATTTTTCTTTTACGAAAATAATTATAGGGGTAAATTATTTAGGTCTGGGGAAAATCTATTACAGGGTTAAAATTACGAATATGAGTGAAAATACTTGATGTAAAATACTTTGACACTGTCAACCATAATGGTTTGATTTTTTAATTAAAGTCTGTTGGCATTGGCGGTAGAGTCATAAGTATTTTAACAGGTTTTAACTAATAAACAACAAAGTGTTGTTGTCGATGGGGGTTTTAGTCCTTATTCTAGAGCAGGGATGGGCAACCTTTTTAAGTGAGTGTGCCAAAATTGGCCAAACCTTTGCTACAAAATTTTCTCACGTGCCAATACTTGACTAAAACACAATGGAAGGATATAAAATTAAAGATGTTCTTTTTATTCATTCCCAACCCTTTATGATGCATAAAAATTACAAGGAAAAGATAGTCATTTTACCTGAAAATATACATATTATCATATTATATTAAACAGAATGGAATCTTTATCATTTCAAGAAGAAAACAACAAATCCAAACTAGAGAAAGAAAGTGGGGACCTTTTCATTTATTTACCATCAATGAGACTTCTGCTGCTGCTGCGGTTGCTATATAAAATAAATTAGAGGTACATTTATTTAGTTTTCCTAACTTAAGCATTTGGCTTCGCGTGCCGGTAGAAGTCGTTGGCGTGCCACGTTTAGCACGCGTGCCAAAGGTTGCTCAGGTTTGTTCTAGAGTATATTCAAGAGTTCCTCAGGGTAGCGTTCTTGGGCCTTTACTTTTTATATTATATACTAGTGACATGTGGTTTAATATCACTGATAAAATTCTAGGATATGTTGATGACACCTCTCTCTATGCCTCACTGAGAAGTTGAATAAAATTCATCCCTGGTGGCTTACTATGGAATTAAGTAGGCACCTGCTTCATTAATTTTCTTTTGGGGTTTAGATGAAAGGAAATATTATTTACTGGTCGAAGGATATTTAAAGCCGTACGGTGGGGGTAAAGGACACTTTAATCCTTTAATTAAAAAATAAAATGGAAGGGATAGACAATGTTTGAACATCGGAAGTCACTTTTATTCTGTACAGTGTGGCTTCCGTAAGTTTATCTCCTCGTCGGTTACTCTGTTCCTGCTGGGGAGTGATATATGTGAGACTTTTTTTTGCAGGCAGCAATTTGCAGCAGTTTTTCAATTTGGACAAGGTCTATGATACCCTGTGTTGATGCGGTATATAAAGTAGACCCTCCATTCTACGGAGACAAGCGGACTCCTCCCCATCGTTTTGTGTCCTTATGAGATCATCCATTTCGCGTATGTGTGGTGCGAGCGCTCTTCAAGCCCGGAGGGCTTGGAGAAGGTGTCCCGCAAGGAAATGTCTGAAGCATCAATCTGCCTGCCGTTAGCATTTATGGTATCACCTCGTGCAGCCGGTGGATGTTTTCGCAACTCTCTACAGAGACGATTTTTTGATGTTTTTATGGCAAATCTTAAATGCCTACTATCTTGAAGCATCGGTTCAAACAAGCTCTGAACCACCGTATCTCGTTATACCGAAACATATTCGTTTTGCTTTTCTTTGTCAATACCAAAGTAGTGCACTTTTGCCGCTTTCACGGGTCTTACCCACACTCCGATCTGTTCCTATTCGGCCTTGTATTCGAGCGATACTAGGGAGGCGCTTATTCGCAGCCTTAGAGTCTCTTTTACCTGCGCCATAGACATTCTAAGCCCTGTGTGGGATCCTGATAGGGCAGCCAACGTCATGTTTTATCGCTCCTTTGTTCACTGGAAGATTGATTATGGATGTCACATTTACTGCATCCGAGCGTATATTGCGGAATGTAGATTCGACCAACCACGCTAATGCCCGGTCAGTGACTGATGCTTTTCCGCAGGTCCCTTATATATAAAGCTACCTGGTCAACGCAGGGAGGTTACACCATACCGAGTGCATCATTCGTTTGCAGGCGTGGGTTTAGTGCCTCCCATAGTCGCCAACGACTGTAATCTCGTCCGCGGCTGATCTCTAAGTTGCCTATGCCAACGAAAAACACCAATCGTCCCATAAGCCTTTCGAGTTCACGGCTAGTAAAGTCCTTTGAGAGTTCGATGTAACTTTTAGGCCAGTAGCCCCGAGGGTTCTTCCCCAGACGCTATTCTGTCGGATAACGCCGTGGAATTATTTCTGCCATGCCTCTGCTCCCAAAGCTTTTACAGCACTGGGAGTACTGCGTTCGTATTTCTTGGAGCATACATCGTGTTACACTAAATTAAGTCTTTGTACCCAGATGGGTCCAACAAGACTGTGGGGAGGATTTATTTCTACGCCGTATCCCCCCCCCCACACCTTCTGGTGTTTAAAGCCAGCGAGGCCCTTCCGTTACTGAGCTCTTTACAGCAAACCTGGTTACAACATACCCCACCGTACATGATTTGACGCCGCTTGCCCGGTTCGGAGGTCGGTTTCTAATTCATAGCGACTTACAGAGCGCACTGATTCCCTTTGAGGTATTGTAATCTTCGCACCCCCATCGTTAGCAGTGTCAGTGATACTACGACGTTTCGCTCTTCCCCACACTCTCTTCATGGCAGAGATCAAGGCAGCTTTATGAACTGCATCACAAAGAAGATGGGAGACAGTGTCAAGCACTAGCCACATATTGAGTGACAGCACCATGGAGAGAAAACTGCATTTCATATCACCGTGACTCTCTTTGAGGACATATACCAAATGCTTAGATGGTACCAAGCCATGTTTTCTTGGTTCTGAATTGGACACACTCGTGGTCCACGGTGTCATCGGATACCCATCCCAGTACTTTGTCGACCGCAATCGCTACCGACTGTTCGAATTCATTGGGAAGAATTCCTGGACACCGCCTTTTCCATCATATTTATTATTTAAACTGGTGACTGCACGCTCAGCCCAGTAGGGGAGGTTGTGTAGATAGTTATTCGGTTTGTTGCATGTCTGCTGTTTTGTTGTTGTTTTCTTTTAAGTTTTTTTTACTTGGAATAAAGATAGGCTTTTTATAATTTCGGCAGTTGCTTCATAACTGGTGCCTGCCAGAAGAGATTTTTAAAAAATCATCCACCAATAATTTACCGATTAATGATTCATTGGCCAATAATTGACCTATTAAAAGGAATAAATGATTAAAAAGATTCACTGGCCAATAATTGACTTATTTAAAAGATTTGGCCAACCAAGAAAATATTAAAAAGATTCCCCGGCCAATAATTGACCTATTAAAAGGATTCATCGACCACAAAATTATTAAAAGATTCTCGACGAATAACTAACCTAATTAAAAGATCCACCTATGAAAAAATTATTAAAAAGATTTACAACCGACGGATTCTCCAGCCATATTTGAGTTATTAAAAAGATTCCCCCACCATTAACAATGAAGAACCAAAAATTTGTTGCATTTGCAAAGAGCACACCTTGCTCTTCAGAATTTGGATGCACTGAATTCGAATCTAAAGTTAGATTCTTCTTTATGCTACAAATTCTTTGTGAGTCAGCTTTTCATTTTTTTGCGAATTTCGCATAATGTCATGTTCTATCTAAGCATTTTATTGTCATACTATTTTAAAATTAGTATTACACAAAATTAGGAGGACACATCAAATATTAAATATTGATAGAATATGCGCACAAATGTTTGTTTGTATTATGTCAAGTATGAAATAATTGAGTTCTAATCATATTCTGCACTTTTTCATACCTGACCCATAATTTTGGCCAAGGTTTTATGTCTGCATTATTACCCTTGATAGCGCTCTTCTATCGTATCGAGAATTTGACGAAAGAGTTCTCCCTGTTTATCACTTACAGCTCCATGTTTCTCTAAGAAATGGTGAAGGTGACTCTGCAGGAAATGAAGCTTCACACTCATGTTGCATCCAAGCTCACGAAAAGGCAACATTATTCTAACAATCAAATCTTCATAGTTATCAGCCTTTTTATTACCAAGAAAGTTTTGTATAACCACCATGAGTGATAATCACGCAGTCTTCTCTTTGTCATACATCTTTCTGACAAATTCCACATTACGTCTAAAGGCACGAATTTGAGCTCCACCATATACGCCTGCTTTGAAATTCTCAAAATACAAAACAGGAAAGTCAGAAACTATGCGCTGAAAGCATTTCTTGTCAGTACTCAATGCCGTAACAAACGCTTCATCAAGCCAAGTTTGAGATGCAGTAGGGGAAAATTATTTTCTCTCGACTGGCAATCGGGCCATTCACAATGTTTGACATACCTGCTTCCAAAGTTTCAAAGGTTGAGCCATTCCTTCTGGGTCCTGTGTTTGTCTCGAGCTCGACTATCCATATCCAGAGACAGCATGGGAATTTGAACCATTTCTGTTGGCTAAGGAGGAAGAAGACCATTTTTATGTCCACACAAATGATCCAGTTGTAGTATTTATATTTGATTAATCAATGATCATTTGTATGTCTTCATGGGCTTATTGAAAATGCACCAAGTGACCAACTGAGACCTCACCAAAAACATTACCATTATGCAAGAGAACACATTTGAGGCCAGGCTTAGAACTATCCCCAAATAATCTCCATTCTGTAGGGTTATATGAGGCAACTCATAACTGTACTAGAAGACCTGGGATATCGTGTCAGTAAACAAATTGATTGTCTTCGATAAATATTCAAAAAAAGCTTTCCCTTTCTTTTGAAATATGAGACTTTTGCAGAGCTGTCAAGAAGTCTTTTATTTCATTTAGCCTGAAAGCTAATAGCACCCCTGCTTTCTTGGAAAGCGATGAACAAGTGTGTAGCAGCCATAGATGTAACAAAATGCATATCATCATTTTATGTATTTGTCTATTTGATGAAGCCATCATTAGATCTGAAACAAAATATGAATTGGGTTAATATCAGAAAAATCGTAAATTTCAGCTACCATGAAAACTAGAGCATAAAGACAAAAACCCAATTTCAGATTTCAATTTTTCTATTAAAAAGATTAACCGACTAACAATTCACAGACTGATGATTCAACGACCAATAGTTGAGCTATTAAAAAGATTTACTGACCGACGAATCACCGACCAATAAGTGACCTTTTAAAAAGACTGCCCGGTCAAAAATGATTATTAAAAAGATTCACTGACTGATGATTCATCAACCGACGATTCCAGGACCAATCATAGACCAATTAAAAGGATTCACCGATCAAATAATTATCATTTGAAAATTTATCAAACAAAACTGACCTATTAAAAAGGTTTACCGACAAATACACATAGCTTTTGGTAGCCGAGTGGATACGGCGTTGATCCTCTAATGTCACGGTACCGGGTTCGAATCCCTGCAAGAGTGGACACAAACGTCAGCGCACGTAGAGATCTGGCTACCAATTGGTGGACGCGTAGTGCTCAGCCCTGCCAATGGGTATCTATATCCACATACCTCTGACATGGAACAGGTGCCCTTGCCCCGGGAAGACGATCCTACCCGTACGGGGTTGGGTGCCCAAAACATAATACTCTCTAACACCTCTCCCCAAAGAGGACCGGCCCCTTGTGCCCTCGGGCTCACCAGCGCTTGTCATACAAATTAGCTTTTTCGGATGTGTTACAAATTACATATGGGGAGATCCTGGGCAGATTAGCTTTTCCGGCCCCTTTGCAAATTCTTTGGGGGATCCTTGCCAGATTAGCTTTGCAAATTAGCTCTCCCTGATCCTTTGCAAATTGTTTTTGGATCCTGCCAAATTAGCTTTTTCGGATGCTTTGCAAATTAGCTTTTCCGGATCCTTTGCAAATTAGCTCTTTCGGGTGCGTTACAAATTACAATTTGGGGATCCTGGACAAATTAGCTTTTCCAGATCCGTTGCGAATTAGTTTTTCAGATGTTTTGCACATTAGCTTTTACGGATCATTTGCAAATTAGATCTTTGGGATCCTTGGCAAATTAGCATTTTGGGATGATGGCAAATGAATTTGTTGCATGCGATGGACACTTAAAGTTTTACCGATGGCCAAAGCAAGGGGGTTTAATTTTAAGGTTTCAAAGGGAATTTTCGTTAGAGTTGACGAATAGGGAAATTTCTAATTTGTCTAATGACATTAGTCGTCTATTTTAAGTTCCGAAGAGCTGATTAACAAACACCTCTCACTCTCTTTCTCACTCACACACACAAACATCCACATTGGAGTGAATGGTAGAGCAAGGGCAATCAATACCCCAGCTACAACTAAAACCCGTAGGAGGGCCAAGCCCTCCCCACCCTAGTGCCCCGAGGGAATGCGGGTCTCTCCCTCTCTCTTGGGTCGTGTTTTGCTGCTCTTTTAAATTACCCTCTCTCTTTTTCGCGCCTGATGAGACCAAGCAAACAGTGAAAGAGGGCGTTAAACGTTCTTAAAAAACACGTACACACAAGTTTGATTACCGAGTCTTACAAGTTAGGGTTTGTTGTTATTATTTAATTTATATGTAATGTGGGGATTGCACGCATCAGCGCCAATCCTTGCGTATCACGTTAGGGGGAAAATAAACTTAAGACGCGGAAACAAACGAGGGAATCTCCACCCCAATCATTTATGAATAGAAGTGTACAAAGGGGTGAATTTGGGGGATGTGAAAATATGTGCAGGTTACAAAGCCCGATTATTCTAAAGAGGAATCTATTTGGTGCGCTTAAGAAGGCCACGCAACTCTCCAGAATATGACCAACCTTCACAATTGAGGTAGATCCACATGAATGCGTTGGGGACGGGAGGGAACGCACTCAGCCAAATATTAGCGATGGGGCCACGGTACCCCTTGCGAGGGCAAGGGGTGAGAGTGGGAGTAGGTTCGTACCTTCGAGTCCTTGTGCTCTGGCTACGAATAAAAGCACGGAAGTCTTTGTGTTCTTTAACCTATTGTGGTCATTATCCTTCTGGAGTCATTATCTCTCCCTGGTCATGGTTCCTCTTTTTCGCGTGTATCAACAAGATATATCGTGAGCTTGAGTAATAGTACAAAATTCCTTATCCTTTGCCACTTAGTTGAACATCATCATTAATGCTACGCATCATTAATAATAATAATGATGTAATGTCAATAATATAGGAATAGTCAGGTTCCAGGACGCCCAGCTGAAGTGGAGCAGATTTTCAGTAAATAAGACTATTTTTGCCGCGAAGAAATCTGATCCAATTTAGCTTCTTTTACGGTGAAATTGCTAAATTTGGTCTAGAAAAGTGCCTCAAATGAGCTTCTTTTGCGGTGAAAAGGCTAATTTGGATCCTGAAATCTGCTCCAAATGAGCATCTTTTACGGCGTAATGGCTAAATTGGGTCCTGAAATCTGCTCCAAATAAGCTTCTTTTACGGCGTAATGGCTAAATTGGTTCCTGAAATCGGCTCTAAATGAGCTTATTTTACGGCGAAAAGGCTAATTTGGATCCTGAAATCTGCTCCAAATGAGCATCTTTTACGGCGTAATGGCTAAATTGGGTCCTGAAATCTGCTCCAAATAAGCTTCTTTTACGGCGTAATGGCTAAATTGGTTCCTGAAATCGGCTCTAAATGAGCTTATTTTACGGCGAAAAGGCTAATTTGTATCCTGAAATCTGCTCCAAATGAGCTTCTTTTACGGCGTAATGGCTAAATTGAGTCCTGAAATCTGCTCCAAATAAGCTTCTTTTACGGCGTAATGGGGGAATTGGGTCCTGAAATCTGCTTCAAAGGAGCTTATTTTATGGCGAAATTACTTTTGATACCTTTATTAACTTTGATTTCTTTTAATGACGTATTTGAGTCATGTTATTGAACCGTTTCTTTCAAGAATTTGGCAATTTTGCATTTCATTAGAGCTCGAGGTTTTTATCTCCAAGGAATTTGAAGATATATGTGTTTCCATGCGGTTGTCTCCCCGCAAGGGGGCCGAGAATGGTTTAACAAGGGTAATGTCTCTGCTACAACTGAAGCCTGGAGGAGCAGCGTGCCTTCCCAACCACAGCGCTCCAGATCGGCTAACTCCCATTTTCTGATAGCAACTTTCCTATATTACCTTACACTTCTCCTTCACTATAATGTTGAGAATCATAGAGCTCGGAAAATTGTCCTCTTATATGGGGTCCCCCTTAATCGATGTCGACTCTTTTGAACAAACGCTAACTCGTCTTTTGAAGAGGTCAGCTTCTTTTCTTATACTCTTGTGTCAATTGATTGAGAAATTCAAAATCATCTCTTTCAAAATCTATTGTATCCTTCAATCTCCTCCTTACCCCATAACCTAAAATTGTACTGGCATGAAGCACAAATCGGGTTTATTCCAATCGTAACAGGCAATGATACCCCCCATCCATTCCAGCTATTGTTTGTAAAACTCGCTCTTCCTCCGATTTGTACGACTCTAAATCGCCGCAAGGAAAAGATTTCGCCACAGCTACTATCAGACCTAAGCTGGTACACACACTCCTAGACACGAAAGGCTCTGATGGTGAAGGCTATGGAAGAAAAATGGTGGGATTGTAAATCCTTGCCTTTGTTACCCAAATAAATAATTCCCCAATTTTAAAATAAGTAACGAACGAGAAAATGGCTTCATTCCTTCTTATACCGGCGTTGTATTAAAGCCTCACTACATCCGTCTCACAAGCCCGTCTCTCGCTTAAAGATGATGACGTGTCTGGCTCCTTCTTCTCACT
The DNA here is from genome assembly GCA_963969495.1 of Ceratothoa steindachneri. Lineage (NCBI taxonomy): Eukaryota > Metazoa > Arthropoda > Malacostraca > Isopoda > Cymothoidae > Ceratothoa > Ceratothoa steindachneri. Next base: position 28,214,101 of record OZ018330.1, on the reverse strand, counting down.
TCTCACTATTTCCTTATCGGTGTTCTGTGTGTTCATGTGTATTTTCTAGAGGGATGTGAGTATATGACAGCTTCAATATCTAGTGATGAGCTGTTTTTTATGCTTTCATTTTGTGGGGCCGACTGCTCGATAAAGATTTCATTTCGAACGCCTTCCATTATTTTAAATTGGCTCTTTGAGTTCTTTATTCAGGGCTATCTTGATTATTTTGGGATCGCTTTAAAGTCATTCCCTAAAATAGGGTGTTTTACCTTCGAAGGGGTTTATTTTCCAAAATCTATGAAGTTGGGTGATTTTAACTGACAATACTAAGATGTTACTTTGATTGGTGTATGGTAGGTTTGGTTGGATTGGACCAGCTTTGGATGGGTGCGAGCAGGTTATGTTTAGTTCGGTTCGGGAAGATTGAGTTTTGGTTTAGTTAGGGTAGGTTGAAGTTGAGTTTGGCTTGGTTTGGGCATATTGGGTTTGGTTTGGTTAGAGAAAGATTGAGTTGGGTTTGGTTTGGTTGGCACAGGATGTGATCAGTTCCCTTGGTGCAGGGTTTGTGTGGCTTAGGTGACGCAGGATGAGTTTGTGTGTTTGGTTTGGTTAGCGCAGGACGTGTTTGGTTTGGTTGACACAGGATACGTTTGGTTTGGTTGGTGCAGGGTGCATTAGACTAGGATGAGGTAGATAAAGAATGACTACAACGACAGAACGAGAGGATAAAAACAATATCCAACAATTTGATTGGATTGATCATCGTCCAATCAACTTGTCCACTCTCCTTGAAAAAAAACAAGGGAAAATAGTAATCGTATAATCAAACAAAAAATGAAGATAAAAATCGAGAAACTTTGAATAGTTAATTATTTGTTTAAAATCATGTTAGTTACCTTAGGAGGGGTTGAATTAGGCCCCAAATCAAAATGGGGCACGGAGTATCGCGATGGATCTCCCATCTTTCTTCATCGCCTTCCTAGGCCAATGAAAGTTTCAATTTTACCTATTAATCTACATAATCCCTAATTTTAAAATCAGGTATAGATTAAAAATTTGTGGATGCATTTGAGATTACATGAAAAGAAAATAACTCCTTAAATAAAAATTTTAAAAATCTGTTACATTAATAAAACCCAGATGATAATTGCCACCGAGCAGATCTGATCTTCCCGAAAGAAAGAACTTCATTCAAATCAATCGATTCTGGTTATTATCCAACTTAAAATTCAACCAAGATATAAATTTTACATGTTAATTTATTTATAAATCTAAATATTTCTCCTAGATTAAATTAATGGAGAAATTGCGCTGAATTATTTCATTTAGAACATGAATTAGTCATGAGTTGCCCCAGATTCTCTCTTACTGTTTTAACCCATTCTGAGAAAATGAATGCTGAATTTAAAATCCAAGTTAAACACTAATGAAAATCCTGAGTCTTTGGAATTTGTTTTTAAGGGGTGGAGTAGAGGTTAGCTCCTAAAGAAGGCAGGGGGTCAGGAAATTAAATTAAATTTTGGGGGCCGAAACGTCAAAATAAGGCAATAAATTTCTTATAAGTTTAAATTATTTAATTGCTATAGAAAATACTGATTCAATTAAGAGAGAAATATTTTCCGTGCATCTCCCGGCCCAAACACTAGAGGTTAAGGTGAAAACTATATATTATTCCTACTTTTTAACTTTTCCACACTTTTAGGTGTTTTGTACAACCAAACCTTTTCTATGGTTATAAACAACATCTAACTATTCGTTTACTAATATGAGGAATAAAGCAAGATTTAAATGGCCTTTTTCTTTGCCAAATTTCCAAATTAGACCATTTAAAGGTCTTTATTGCCACTAGATCTAAGGGAGAAATCACGAAGAAATGGTGGTCATTCGAAATGACCATCACCGGACTCTGCAATTATCAATACGATAAGCAGATTTTCTTATTGTATTCTGCAAAATATTGACATTGATGGATTTAATGATTTCTCGAAACTCATTCTGCAGTTTTACAAAACTCAATATAAAGTAGACTACAGGTGACAAGTCAGGTGACCCGGCCACACAGGAGAAATTTGCCCCATGTGACATTAGTCATAGTGGCACATGCAGTATGAACTGTAGCGTCATCTTGCTGAAACCCTCCGTCAGGATATGTATGTACTATTGGGAAAAATGCTTTTGAGCATGACAAGATAGCAGTGTTAATTGACCGAGGTTTTCCTGTTGCATGGTCCTCAACGAAATAGGGCCCATAAATCTTATTTCCACTTAATCCATACCCTACTGTTATCTTTGGAAAGTTGAAAGGTTTTTGAAAGTGATTATTTGGCTTAATTAGTGACCATTTCCAACAATTCTGTTTATTTGGTATGCTTTTCAGGTAGAGGCAACATTCATCACTGAAAATTATGCTATTCAATACTAATTGTTTATCTACGCATATTTCTTTAACCGTGAGGCAAAATGATAACCTTCGTTGCTTATCCTGCATTGAGATTTCTTGATGACAATGACCAATGACTTCTGCATGGCTTAAGATCTTTTTTGAGAATAGTTCGCACAGCTTCTCTATTCAAATGTGTCTCAGCAGCCAATTTTCTCATTGACTTTGTTTCATCAGCATCAATTTAAGTCCTTACCTTTTCAATATTCTTTTCCATCCTCACAATTTTCTTTTGACCCGAATTTCCTTTATTTAAATTACTAGTTGTACTGTGTGCATTCCACTTGGCGTAATTTCTCTGGATTGTTTTTTTTTGTCTTATCGTATACTATATCTTGATTGAAAATGACGAATTGATTTGATTATAGAGCCATGTCAATTTTTTAATTCCACGACAAACCTGCGCTTTTCAAGAGTTAATTGTGCCATTTTGGGAAGCCTAAAATAGAACTGTTTAATATATGCATAGATAGACTATTATAGGCTGGGATAGACTATCCACCGCAAGTCTAGTCTTTCTAAGCTAACTAATAAAATTTCAAATATAGTTCTTTGTAATGATACTTATTTCTACCTTCAAGCTTTAATGGCTAACAAATTACAGCATTATAAAAAAGGGGGCATTTTTGGCTGTCACCCTGTATAAGATCATTTGGGTTCTTTTCAACAATTGTTTGGTTCCGGCGACACTGATAAAACCCGCAGAGCATTACAGAAAGAAGGAGTTAGTAAGAACTATCTTTACATACATAAAAAATCGCCTACAATTACCATTTCGGGTGAACTCGGTGGAAAAAATGGGAGTGAGAATGAGAGAGCTTCATTGCCACGAAAATGTTTACACAAATCTGTTGGAAATATAAAGTCTTTGAAGTGGAAACCGAATGGAATCCAGGTTAATGGGATATATGATATACCGTCGCCTTTTTGACGATCTTTTATTTCCGTCAAATCTATAAGAATTACAAAGAATAATGATAGAATTATCTCGACCCAGCCTCTCAAATAGAGGCTTATCAGCATGGCTAGAAGTTGTACATGTACATTGTACATGTTTGGATGCAAGTTACGTGCAAAAGAGCCTTTTGTCCAATAATGATATAAATTATTCAACAAATAATTTTTGGTTCTTACAATATATTAGTACATGTAGACCTTTACTATTAATTACACACTGACATCTTTTGCCACATGAGCGCACTAACCAAAGGTGTTATTTTTTTCTATTCTTTTTGTAATATTTCCCAAAGTTCTTCGACGGTGCCTGGGTTTCTCTCCTTCTCTCCCTTGAGTCTTTCACAAATTCTCAATCGGTGTGAGGTCAGGGCTCTGAGTAGGCCAGTCCCATGACACTTCATTCTCATCCAAGAAATTCTTCACCACCTTTGCCGTGTGGCAAGGTGCATTATAACATTGAAGGTTGGGCATAGGCGGTTCTCATATGGGTCACAGCATGTGCTTACAAAAGTTCTTTATACACTTGAGCATTCACTCCGCACTGCAAGATGACAAGTGGGCCAGTACCTTCCCCCGAAATTATGCTCCGCACCATAGCGCTTCCTCCACCAAACTTGACGCTGCTCTTAACGCAGTTCACGGATTATTTTTCGTCAGGTTTTCGACGGACGAACCTCCTCCTGCCATCTGAACCAAACAAATTGTACTTCGATTCATCACTGAAGTGTATTTTGGACCATTGTTCTTCTGCCATAGAACGTGTTTAGTGGTGAAGGATAATCTAGCTTTTTTTTGTTCTTATGCTTAATCAATGGCTTGACTGCTGGTTTGCGAGATTTTAAAGAGCTTTCTGTCAAGCGGTGTGATACTGTTTTCCTGGAGACACTTATGCCTATAGTTTCATTAAATTCTTGGGCTGATGATGATCATGTAAAAAGTGTTGAAATGTGTGGCAGTAATAGACAGTGGTGAAGTAGAATTTTTAGGGCATCTAATGCATTTTCCTTTTTCTTCTTCCTTTCTTTCCTTCTATTATTGCACTGCCAGTAGAGTGGCTGGCGGCTGTGTTGGTCACTCCAGCGACCTTCGTTTTCTTCTTTGTTTTATCTTCGGGTTTTTTCTTTACTTTTTTCTCTCTCTCTCTTCCATAATTTTTTTTCTTTATTTATTATTTCTTTCTTTCGCCTCTTTTTATTTATATATTTCTTTATTTATTCGAGTTTTAATTTATTTTTTAATCATGGGCAATACACCTCTTTTTATTTATTTATTTATTTATTTACTTGGGATTTCATTTAGTTTTTGAGCACCTTGCCTCTTTTTATTTTTTACTTAAGTTTTGGTTTAGTTGTTGATTTTTGGTCACTTCGCCTCTTTTTAATTATATATTTGTTTACCTAATGTCTTTATTCTGATATGGGCACTTCACCACTTCTGTTATATTGTATTCTTCTATTCTCGTGTCTTAATTCGGGATTTCTTCTTAATACGTTGGAGTGATCGGTTGTCTTATTTAGGTGTATGCTTCGTGTTGTTCTTCCGGAGAGCACAGTCTTCCACTTAGGAATAAGGCTCTCCTGGTGACTCCTCTAGGTAGGGGTTGTGGAATGTCAAGATTGACATTTATAAGCGGGAGTATCTCTTCTTCTACCTCTTCCTAGGTCTTTCTCCCTAGCCTCTGGAGGACCATACTCAATGGCATGAATCCTGCCCTTGCGTGCATTTCCTCCTGTCGAATACTGTCCATCCTGCGTGCGCCAGCTATCAGCAGGGCAGCTTTGTTCTGTACACTCTGCATCTGCCTGAGAGAGGCAGAACTAGCTGCCTGTATTACCACTGCCGGGTACGCCAGTGTTCAGTGCACCAGGGCAGTGTATAACTTTCTGATGTTATTGGTGCTGAGGATTTTGAACCTGTACAGTTTTCCAAGCTCTCTCTTGGCTAGGGAGACTCGGTTGTTGATATGCGTCTTATACCCTGTTTTGGTGATGCGCAGATCTAGGAATTTACCCTCGCTGGCGTACGGTTAAAGTTCGTCGTCAACTATGACGTCATCAAGTTTCCAGCGGTTTACTGGAAGGATTTGGAACTTTCGGCGGGTGGGCTTAATTTTCCACATTCTCTCGAATCGATTGATGTTTTCAATTTCAGGAGCTGTCTCCCTTACTTCAACTTCAGCGTTCCCATAGGAACTTGGGATGATTTGCTGGATGTCATCTGCAAATTGCGGGTACATCACATCCTCCACAACTGGATCAGGTAAGTCCAATGTGTACACCAGGTACAACAGTGGACTCAGACAGATACCCTGTGGAACACCCGCCTCGAGTTCGAACTCGGGTCCTCTGAAGCCCTCGATCGAGATTTGGGCTTTCCTTTCCATAATGTGGTCACAGAGGACCCTTTTCAGGACAGGGTTTAGCTGGACGCCTAAGATCTTGTATTATAGACCTCTCAGTCAAACCGTATCGAAGGCCTTTTGTACATCGCACAAACACCACGTCTACGCATTTCCCTTCAGCTTTACAATGGGTGAGTTTTTCGGTGAGAAGAGCGAGGGCTATGTCAGTCTTTCTTCTCTTGCGGAACCCGTGCTGCCGACGGTTGTGGGCTTCTAGCTCGGTTAGTTGGTCTTGGAGCCTGTTAGATAGAAGCTTCCATTAGACTTTTTCCATGAACTCTAAGAGGAAATTTGGTCTGTAATCCACCAGTTGATCGGGAGGCTTCCTCCATTTAAGAATAAAAATGACTTGGCCATATTTAGACTGTTGTAATTCCCTGAATGATCTGCCGGGGGGCATGCACCGTTTTTTTAGTGATGCCCGTCCGCCTGGTGCCTTTTGGTTAGAGGTTTTTACAGTTGCCATGAACTCTTCTGTTGTTATCGGTCGGTCATGGTCCACCATCTCCCTCCCTTCGTCGACGTGGGCTTGTAATGCGTTTGATGTATTATCAGATTAAGATTACCAATCAGCTGACCTTAACATTCGTGGTCAAATTCCACGTTGCCCTCAGGTGTTATTGAGAAGATATCCTTCCAGAACGTGCAGAACCTCTCTTCCAGGGCCGCCGGATCCTCCAGAAGTTATCGCCCTCCGTGATGCGTGTTTTTTCTCTATTTGGAAGGCCTTATAGTTTCTTCACTTATCGCCAGAATTTTTCGGGATTTACCTCGCTGTCTACCTTGGCTATAAGGTCATCCTAGATTTCGGCCTGTTGTTGATTTATAGCCTGCTTAAGTTCTCTACTCAGGCCTCCTAGCAGCGAGCTTCTTTCATGACTCGTACCTGCTCTTCGGATTTCTTCATACAGCTCCTTGTGCTCCCTAGCGATCTCTTTCATCTCCACGGTCCATCTGGGTTGTGGAGGAGTTATGTACCCAGTCCTAGGTACACACTCGCGGTCAGCCTCGGTGATGGAGGCTGTTATCCTATCCAGCTCCCCGTCGATCTCCTCTAGTGTAGCTTTGCTTAGGTCAGCTGGTTCAAATTCGCCAAGGATTTCTCTGTAGCGGTTCCAGTTGGCCAAAGCGTAGCTTTTACGGAGTGGGACCGGGAGCTGGATCAATGCGAGTGAGATGGTCTTCAAGCTTGGTATATGGTTGCTCAGTACTGTTTGGCCAGGCTCGCTATGTTAGTTGAAGAGGAAGCCATCACTCGTCATGATTATGTCGGGCCTTGTCGCTGCTCTAGAGGTGATATAGGTCGGAAAGTCTGGTCCTATCTTTTGGATGTTCTTTAAACACATAATCATTTCCAAGTTATGGCCTCTGTTGTTCGTGTTTCCATAAACAGCCGTTCGGCATCTGGCGTTGAGGTCACCCCCAAGGAATGCCATCCGGCCGTGCCCGAACAAGTTGTAGAAATTGTTGAGGGGCAGGTATGCTCGTCAAGGTGGTTGGTAGGCCACCGCTATCATGATACTGCCCACTAATGTGTGCGGTTCTACCGCCACAAAGAACTCGTCCAGTTCCGGAAGGCGCTTGAATGAGAGATTCCTTTTTATGGCGACCGCAGCAGCGTCAAACTTCTTTAGAGAATGGTTTTTAGTGACAACTCTGTAGCCCTGTATCTTCAGTTGATAGGATGTTGTGTCGATACCGTGCTCAGTGATCAAGATGATGTCGAGGTCGAGTACATGAAATATGTCACCATATGCGGTGGCTTTTCCCTCCCATCCTTTAGCGTTGAGTGTCACTATTCTCAACCTGTTGTTTAGGTTTTCCTTTTGTTTCTGGCTTATAGTGTTTCTTGGTAGAAAGGCACTTTTTCCCCGTTTCTCTTTTTCTCAAATTTTGCCATGGTGAGTTCTTCAAATGTTTCCCGGTAAAAGGTAACATTTTGGTTGAAGAGCACTTCTTCGACAGTTTGTTCGTCGCATTGTGCGTCGTACTCCCACTTATAGTATCTATTTTTGATACCGACGAAGATTTTGTTTGCATCCATGTCCTTTGAGAAGGGGACCTGCTCAGATGCATATACTAATAGGTTGATCTCATCTGCATCGAGTGGTCTCTTAGCCTCTCTCTTTCCTTTCACCCAACGACCTTTCCCTCCCTTTTCTTGCGTCTATTCTCGGATACGGTCTTCTGACTGACCACCTCTTTTGGTTTTGCTTCTTGTCTCTCATCTGCCCGCGCTTTTTCATGTTTTTGTTTTGGGACCATTTGCAGTTGAAGGTCATCCCCTGATGGGGGTCATCCGGGAACCACATCTCACTCATGCCGTTCTTCGTAAGCATCTGGTTCAGCTCTTTTACAAATGTCTCTGGCTGCGTCAAGTTACTGACGTACGCATACAAGATATAAGTCAATATTTTTGTTGAATTCTCATTTTGTATTCTAAGATAGGTCTTTTCATTTTCTGTCTCAGTGTATGCCACCTTGGCAACCTATGCTTATGTTGTGTTCGCTTTCCTAGCTTCCTCCTGTTTGCTTTACAGCATAGTTTCTTAATTTACTCTTTTTTCATGGGGCGAGTCCTTACTATGGATCGATGACCTTGCCCACAGTTTGCGCACTTCTCACGGAGGCCCTTGCAGTACTTCCAGTGATACCCTGGTTCGCTGCATTTAGAGCATATCTCCTATGGCGCTTGGCAGTCTCTGGTTACGTCTGTCTCCATTTTATAACAGCAGAAGCAGAATTGGATTAGGTGAAATTCTTCCCTCTCTATCTGTTTCCCGCTGGTTTTGGCGTTAAAAAGTAAGAGTCCGACCTTCTTCGCCTACTTAGCCATAAATGTGTCGCTGAAAATGATCTTAAACAAATGGTTGTAGTAGCTATCTTCTATTTTATTTCTTAATTTTATTATTTCGGTGACCTTTGCCCATTTCTGATTCTTCACTATCTCCTCCTTAATCCCTTCCTTGGAATATTCACCGATCCTGTGCGTCTGGATCTGCAGAGGGATGGAGGGCTGCTGGCCGATCTCGCGTAATACTTCGACTGCCTTTTCTTTACTTATTGCCTAGACATTTTTTTCCTTTTCACATATCGCGACGTAACCGCTGGAGACCTCGAGTATCTTGATCTTGGCAATCTTTAGTCGCCCAAATACAACTTCAAATGTCTTCACGCGGTTCGGTCTGCTGTGTCTATTAATGGTGCGCAGCAGGACCCGGGTGGTCCCATTTTGTACCATTTTGTCTGAGGGAGGCCGATAGGGGCGGGTAACCACAGTAGGGTCGCTCCTTATTCGTGGTATTCAGATGGTAATTTACTCCTAATCCTTGTGCCCTCTTCTGTGGGTCCCATTCCTTTTTTGTAGTAAAGCGCTTAAGGGGGGGAGCAACCCCCTCCCCGTTGAAAGCGAGCTTCCATGAGCGTGAACTGCCGGATGAGTGGATAAAATGATGATGGGTGGTCACGGGGATTGCCTCACGAGGTGTGATTGTAAGGCGGACTTTTTGTTGGTTAGCGCGGATTTAACCATTGCTAACCGGGGGGGCCGTCCCTCGAAGGTTTGGGTATCAGAACTGCAGCTGGCATAAATAGAGACGGGTGTTACTTCCCTCTATGGTCGTCGCTGGTCTCCCAGAGTACATGGAAGGAGCTACTCCTTAAACCTGCTTTCCTTGGCGCCCCCAATTATGTCTATCATAGTGAACGGCATAGTTAGGACGAGGGTAGATGAATGGCAGTTCAGCTCATTTCAACTCCCTTACCCCGGTCAAGGGGTGCTTGGAAAGTTCAGTTTGACATAAGTCGAATACTCAGGGCTCTCTTAAATTCTCTTTCTTAAAAAACTCGTAAGGAAAAGTGAATAAAAATTCACATTCTTAGGGGGCCTCCTTTATCGGCGAAGAGTTCTTCTGAATAAGCGTAAATTTTCCAAGTCCGTCTGACAAATCTACTTCTTGGGGAATTTTGGCTGTTTTCATATATCAGTCCTTTTTTGAAATAGGAACGATGACTTAGTCATCTCTCTTTGAGGTTTTCCTAGGCCTACTAGTAGAACTTTGATAGAGAGATGATCCTCTTGACATAGCTAAACAAACAGCTTCTTGATATAGGCAGGTGTACTGCATCCCCTAGGCATGTTTGCTGCTAGGAACTTAACAAAGTAATGACTGAAATTGCTAAGAATTAATGGAAGTAAGTAACTACCCTAAATTAGCTGGTTGTCTCAAATATAGAAGTAATAGAATTACGCTGACCCGATCCTTTTGACTACCATATTTTTTAAATCGAAATGCTTTTTTGCAAGTAACTTGCCGTTTCATCCATCCTAACATGTACAACTTGTATCCATGCGTTTGGTTTGAAACTATCCTAGGTTTTGTGATGGAAACTTAATTGTCTGAATCAATATGACCGCTACTGTATATATATATATATATATATATATATATATATATATATATATATATATATATATAAATATATATACGAGGGGTCGTCAATAAGTTTTGCGAATCGGTAGGGCAAAACAGAGGAAGGGGGATGGCTGTTTATGGGGGAGTTAGGAAAAGTTATGACAAGTCAGGACTTGCAGCCGCACGCTCCTGCCTCGTCTATTTAAGAAGCAGTAGCTGATCGCAGATCGTCAGTCACAAATTTTTCAACAATGGAGAAGGTTGAGCACCGCGCAGTGATCAAATTTTTGACCAAGGAAGCCAAGAATGCAAAAGAGATCCATTAACGCATGGTTGCAGTGTACACCGACACCACCCCTTTCTATGCAACCATTGATCGCTGGAATAGGAAGTTCCGCCATGGTTGTGAGTCCCTTGAAGATGACCCCCCTCCAGGACGCCCGTCAGACGTGACCAAAGAGAACAATGTGGCCCGTGTGGAGAGGATGATCCTCGAAAATCGACGGGTGAAGGTCGAAGAAATCGAGCGAGAACTTAGAATATCACATGGAAGTGTTATCAACATCATCCACGACAAGTTGGGTCCCTAGAAACCTCACGCCCCATGATCGACTTCAACGTCGTCAAAGTCCACAAGGCCAGAGTTGCAAAAGCTGCCCTGCGCGAGTGCGGATTCGAGGAGCTTAACCATCCCCCCTACAATTCAGATCTGGCCCCTAGCGACTACTTTTTATTCCGCTAGCTCTAGGCTGCACTGTGTGGACGCCGGTTTGGGGACGATGAAGATGTCCAGCTCGCCGTCCAGGAGTGGATTGAAGAGCAGTCGGGGGATTTCTGGTTGTCGGGAATTCGAAGCCTCAGGGACAAGTGGCGCAAGTGCATTGAAGTCGAGGGTAGTTATATTGAAAAATAATAAAACACTTTTCCTCATATCTCGTTTCCTTATATCCGAATTGCAAAACTTATTGACCGCCCCTCGTATATATATATATATATATATATATATATATATATATATATATATATATATATATATATATATATATATATATATATATATATATATATATATATATATATCAGGGATCATATGCAGTAACTGCCCTGCAAAATACATCGGACGAGCGGGCAAAAAGGACTAGATCAATATCGACAAGCAGAGAAAAGCCTCCAAAGAAATGACCTCCCTCGGCCATTTCATTCCATTGCACTTCTGAAGGACACGAGATTAATTAGAAATGAATCAGAATAATCGGAAGATGAGTAATTAAGAAGTGTTACGAATTCTTGAAAACAATGTTCTGATGTGTTCCACATGTTACAGAGTGGAGGAAGCTACAACATTAACCTTTCTAATTAAAGAGAAAACAATATGATCTGAATGCGCCCAAGAAAGCTACAGGCGCAAGAAATGCACCAACGGAAACAAGGGGTTTATTAACTGTCTCGGTAAACCCCGTACAAAGGCCATCTGCATAAGAAAATGATCAAAAATTAAGATGAGAAAAAACAAATAAATAACAATCTTACGTAAGCGCTGCTAAACAACAAACAGCTGCCTCCAAAGAACTGGACTTTAAATCTCTGTAGACGCCAAAACTAAATAATAACATATATTCTCCACGCTCGACTTGCAAACTTAGGGACCCCAGGATATTATGAGTAGGTGCTAAAATTCAATATTAAAAGAATATTCAAAATCCCCGCCCCCTCCTTTGTTAAAGAGAAAATAAAAACATCGAGGAAATTAATAAAGCAGCTTCCTATCTACTGAAGAGGAAGACTCAACTAACGAGGAAATTAATGAAGAAAGACACAGAGAGTGAAGACCAAACAACAGAACAAGCAACAAAAGGAGAAGAAACTCAAATACAGGGCAAAAAGTCTACCAAGTCACCTAGTGCCATCTTGAATACCCTTGTCACCGAAGAGTAGCGTTTAATCAAAGATAGGAAAAGAGCGTTTAAAGAGGCAAAAGAAATGACACTCAATAAACAAAGAAGAAGATGCAGATAGAAACCACATAAAGTTGCATAGAACTAATATGAGAAACTTGCAAATAAATACAAACGGTTGGACTTTAAATAGGCTACAATAGGGAAACTTTTTTTTGAGAAATAAATGCTGATATAATCTTCATATGAGTATTGGGCGTTAAATACGGATAAGGATGTCAACAAGATATGAAATTTTATCAGGTAATAGGAACCAATTACACTCATGATCGCTATAATGGAGCGGCCATGGAAATAAAGAAGGACATTAAAGAAACACAGATAAGGACCTAGAAGAGTCGTATCTGCCGATGGAGGTAAAATTGGAACTCAGCGGTATAACCATTGCCACCGGGTACCAACAACCAAATCGCAATTAAATGCCCATAAATACGTTTCTATCCATCTTCAACAAAATGATACCAGTCATCTTATGAGAGACATCAAGGCAAGATGTCAAGAAGTCGATTGCAGATATATCAAACCTCGCCGTGGGTCAGAGTTCTCGACCTACATCAGATATGGGGCTTTGTGGTTAAGCAACCACAAAGCCCCATATCTGCTTAGCAAACCATCTCTTCCAGTATAATTACTTCATGAAGTCAGAAGTTATACCATATAGCGATCACATAGGAATTTCCATCACAATCGAAGAAGTTCCATCCCAATCCAGAGCATTGAGAGAAAAACTACGACATAGCAACTGGAAAGCCTATCAATATTGACTAAATAGTTACTCCTTACCCCAATTAGAAAACCCTACACTTGAGTAAACAGACGAGCAACAAAGATTAAAAACATCATGATCGAAGAAGACAGTAACGTGATTCTTAAATATTCACACGAGATCGTTTCTCCATACAAATGAACGGAAAATCTAAAGAATTTACAACGTAAATAGAGAGAATTGAACCAAATAATCATCAGAAGAGGGCCCTTAAGAGAAATAATACAGAGAGTATGAGAAGTGTAACAACAGTGGTAAAGATCGGAGCAGGCAATTTACGACCTAGACCATAAGGCCTCCCCAAAGAAATTCTGAGATAGAAGAAAAAGAATCAAAGGATCACAATCAAAGCTGAAATTCGAAATTGAGTACCCCGGGTGGCAAACGAAAGACAGAAAAAAATATAGATATAATATTCAGCGATCATTGGAGTAATACCTTTAACATCATTGAAAAGAAAAACGAAGAACCAAATAATAGATGAGCTGAATAAATTGTTTAAAGGATTCTCCCATTTTCCCAGGTGGAAGCACAGATTAATACGTTCGAAGGCGATGTTAAAAATTTAACAAGGGAGAAAATAAAGAGTGCGCTGCTCTCCTTCTATCAGAAAGCACCGGGGTCTGAGTCAATCGGGATTGACAAAATTAAGCTACACTGAGGCTCCGCTTGAGTTCTGGAAGGCTTGAAGGTGATATTTAATGCCTTCCTAAACGCAAGTTACTTCCCCAGAGAATTAAAAGTGACAAAAATTATTTTCACAGCCAAGCTTGGAAAGCCAACAACTAAAAAATAGCTACCACGGAAAGTATTTGAAAAGATGTTCAACAGCAGACTTGTACAACTCCTGGAGGTGAACGCATTCTACAACAACCAGCAAGCAATACGGTTTCATAAAAACACGGAATACAGAAATGTCAATCAGTACCATTACTGAAAAGATTTCTCAGGTCAAAATGGAAGGAAGTTATGTAGACATCATCTTTCATGATATTGCTAAGGCTTTTGACAAGGTGTAGCAAAGGGGGCTGCAATTTAAAATCCTTCAGCTGGGAATGAGTGATTCAGGTGCTAGTGGATATCCTATGACACTATGTCATGAAGTGAGCTGCCTATATATGTAAGTATAGGAAACACCGACGGACCGAAATTTCAATTTTGGGCAGGCTTAACCCAAGTAGGCTGCCTAAGCCCAACCCTATATTCATTATATACGGCGGACATCTCAACACCATACCTCAACATTCAATTCGCGGCGACATTTCTCGCAAAATAGAATGTCCATATAAAAACGCGCCAATATAGGCTGTTCGTTGCACACCAACGAACACGAATGTAACGGAGGATCCAAACTAATGATGAAACGTTTAACATAGTACAACTAGAAAGACACAAATTATCAGATGTTAGGTTGTGAGATAGAAGACATCCCTAAAATACCGAGTACAGTGTATTCATAATTAAGTTTATCTCAACTGGATGCAGGGCGCAAGTCACAGGTCGGATCCAAAGAGCCTCAGCAGCAATTCGAAATCTAAATCGGTTCAGAAACTTTTGAATAAAGAAGAAAAGGAAATTTATATATGGCAACGGATTAAGCTACGCTTTTATACCCAGCATCCACCCTACAATGCATTTCCAAGAGGCAAGAGAAGGTAATGTAGAGGGTACAAAACAAATGCACGTACCTAATCACCGGTACCCGCGTGAGAGAGAGAGAGAGGAGGAGGAGGCAGGAAGAATTCCATCTAATAAGCAAAATCAGTTCCATTGTTATAGTAATCGAAAAGAGAGCTATATCAAATTTGGATGAAATGGTTCGAGCTCTATGAGAAGAAATAAGAGCTCTCCAAAAGAGCGGAAAAGAAGGTTGAGGCCACGCAAGATTCTATTTCTGCATAAACAAGAAATAAAATGACAATTAGGCAGGATTCTATGCATAAATATTGTTACAAGGACCAAATAAATGAGATTTCCTTCTGCCAAGATATTACATATACTCCGAGTATGACGACCTGAAATGGATGCAATTCGTAAAGATGACGCTGATTCACTGTAACACATTTTTTGTTCCTCGCCAGTAAGTGTTATTTATCAACTCCTTTTAATGAAAAACAATATAAAATAGCCATTATTTGTTTAAAAATTTACTTTTGTGGTTTGTATGTTGAAAACAAAAAAAGATTTAAATTTATACAATTCTATTGAAAATTGAACAAGAAATATATGAAAATAAGTAATAAATGTTAGAAGTGAACAGTTTTCCTCGATTCCCGTTTGTAATTTAAATCATTTTCCCGTACAAGCCATCAAATGTAGTTTCCCATCATATTTTCATTGTATACTCATTGGTATCTATCTATGTTCAAAGTTTAGTAGATCTTGATGGAAGAGCAACCCCTTGCTCTTCTGAGTATGCTCCCATATTCTCCTTGAATTTGTCAAGATGGGCATCAAGGATTGCTCCCTCAGGGACATCATGCAGCTCATTTGACCATAGCTTTTCACTAAGTTCTCAACCAGTCCTACATATTTTTTTAGCTCTGTGGTTGCCCCAAAAGACCTGACGCAACGAAACAAAACGCTTCCTGGCTTCTTTTTCCTTTTAGCAAGCTTTTCAGGGAATTCTCAACACTAGGATTTTCCTTATCAGTGTTGCAACAAAGACATACCTTTCACCTTTGCCTTAGAGCGTTTAGGTAAGAATTTTTGAAGGTAGTTAAAGGCTTCAGACTCTTTGTTAATAGCTCAATCAAACTGCTTCAAGAGACCTAGTTTTAAATCCAATTGAGGGAACAACTTTTAAGGGTTAATCAATTCGATTGTTCATGCTTGATAGTGCTTCTTTTGGTAATGAGCTGTGGTATCCCTACTGCCCCGAAGACACAGATGACATGGAAACGAGGTAAAGCTTCCCTGGAGACCTATCATATATGCTACCATTTTGAAGTATCCAATCACTTCCTAGCCATACCCCTTATAATTCAAAGCTTGCAGCAAGAGGTTATTACTGTTATAGTCTTCCTTTTTATGGATAGAGGCTTATTCCAATTATGGAGAAGTGGAGTTTTAATGCTTCTTGAGGAGCTGTCAATGAAGAACCTTTGCTCATCTGGATTACCTGTCATTCCAATTGTATCAAACAGTCCAGATACATCAGTGCAGTAGAGCACAGCTTAATAAGTAAAGAATATTTAGGAATGTTTATGACGTTTCCTTTGGCTTGTCACTTGCACATTTTCATCCAGGTAATCACATTATTGAGCATAGAAGCCAAAGGCTCAGCATTTGACATTAAAATGCCAGATTTCTGATAAGGTCATTGAATTTTCTTTTGTTTACACAGTATGGATTCCTCTCAAAAGTCATATCTCGGACACTGTAGTCTACGTCTTCACTGATCTTTTCAGCTTCTGAATTGTTGTTTACTTCTGAGGGGGGCTTATTGCCTTCTGGCAGGGTAGGTACAGAAATATCAGCACTGTGTGCTACTAGTTCACTATAGGATGGAACTTCGAATTTTGGAAGGGTTCACCATACAGAAGTAGCAGTTGCTTGAGTGGTCAGGGGGGTTCACTCCAAAACAAGGAAATGGCAAACTTAATGGCTCTTCTTTCCCCTCTATACCATCCTGCAAAAGTAAAAAATATATATGTATTCTTTATTACTCCTTTGGCTTACAAACAAACATAATAGCTCAAATACAGCAAACAATTTTCTTACCTTCTAAAGTTATCTTGCAATGTTCACAATCAATATGAGCTGCCCAGGGTTGTCTTGATCCGCAACTGGTATGCCAAATGATGATTTGTAAGCTTCACATATTATCATAGATGCTGTCACACCTAACATTTTTGCTCTTGTTTTGATGAACTGTCTACAGATATAACAGAATGCATCTGGAAAATGATTGCAGCTTTCTTGATGTCATTTCTCTTATCATGTGTTCACTATGGTAGCTAGAACTGAAATGACAGCAGATCTTCAAACTCCTCTATAAATACTTCTGAAGTAATATTGCCTAAAATTCCAGAAAGTTTTAGAGGTTTCCAAGTATGTGTTCTGAAAAATTCTGAAACATTCTTTAAACTTCATAAAATTCTACTAAATTCTAGAAATTTCTCATTTAATCGAGAATTTTTTGGAAAGTTTTCTTAAAACAAATATTAATAAACAAGATTCCAATTTTTTTCGAAAAATAAGAGTTACAATTTTCTACCAGTCTTTGAACCAAGTTAAAGCCTAATAATACTCTAGCATTATTTTCCAAATAGAAAAATTTAGAAATTTAGTGCTTGAACTACAAAAGCAAAGTTTAGGGATAAAAAGAAAACTTATTAATTTACTTTGTGCACAAACAACTGAAAAATAGCACAATTAACCCAGAATAAAGAAAAATGTGAAATTTTGTTAGAAAGTGAACAAGAAAAAGAGAAACAACTACCTGAGACAACGGCTTGAACGCCACTATTTACCCAGTTAAAAAATACCTATATTCAATGTACTACATAACAATACACATCGAATGAGATAAGCACACACTCATACAGACACAAACACTATAAGATATATTAAAATTAAATAAAAAGACAACAGAGATTAACCTGAACTCCGGGCTCGTATATATCCCTTTGCAAATCTTATGCTTCCCATTTCGCCACTATTTTCACAACTTCTTTTCTAGGTCTCGTTCTTTTTCACCCTTATATTTAATTCACCGCTTTTACTAACCCTAAAGCTAAGTTGACTCAGTCTCTTTCCTCTTGGTTGTTTGTAGCATTGTCTTCTAAATGCGCGTGGTAAAGGAGGCCGGTTATAAAGAATGCCCATCTTCTCCCAATATGGTAAAGGAGACGACCTATTCCTGGGCCCCTTTTCCCGTATTTACCTTCACTTGAAGTGAATAAAACCTCCAATACCACGGCTCACCCATTAGGAATCCGTAAATAGGGGATGCCTCCGCGAGAAAATTAAGAGGGCTCTCCTCTGTACCATTCATCGAGGGGACCAAACCGGACATGACTAGTGTATTAAAAACGGTCAATGGAATCCCCAATGCGCCATAATAAGATGTGTGGATATTCCCTGCAGTTACACTATTCTTTGCCACACAAGTAAAGACGTGGTAAATAGGATTTCAGACAGGGAAAAATAATAATTCAGAAAAAGTGACCCAGAAGTAAATATTTTCCACGAAGTAGTGGTCCAATGGTCAATCCTTCTTCGCCGTCTCGATCCGGTTTTACTCCTTAATACCCCTGGAGAAATCCAACAGGAATTGGAAGACAAACGGTCTTGGGCAAAGATAACCAATTTGATAAATTCGGGAATAGTAAAAATATAGTGTAAATTACTTCTGGCGACTCAGACATAGCCCAGAATACCAAAACCCAGAGACTCTTGAGATTTTCCTTAATAGTGGCACCGGACCAAATAGTAGAAGAATACGTCTCTCTGGATATTTGTTACAAGTGGTACGCTATCGAAAGCCATCTCGCCAGAGAGAAGCCGATTTCTGAATTAGTGTGCTCAAATTGTGCGAGCATTGGGCACGAATGGAAAAATTGCCAAAAACAAATCAAAAAGAACGTGAACTGTGAAGGGGACCACAGGACTTTAGCATGATGTGCCCTATTAGCAGGGACGCTTTAAAAACAAAAGAAGAAAACTTAAAAATAAGAAATAAATAACACTACATACGCAAGAGCAACAGCTAGTGCGACCCAAACGCATAGGTAGGTGCGATAACCAATAAATCGATAATCGATAAATCCAAAATTCTAATACAATATTGATTATTGACTATATATAGCGTTATTTTATAATACAATAGTAAAAATATTTGAATACTGTTTCTTAGTATCTTACCTGGTGAGGCTCTCCTTCATCTCCTCATAGGTTTTGAGGATCCTCCCAGCTCGGACCTACCTATTTCTGCCTCCAAGGCACGCGCGGCTCGCCCCTGTGCCAAACTGGAACTAAAAACTGAACTGAAATTATCGATTATCGCTAGTTTGGAACCAACAGTATCGGCGATACAGATTAATCGATAACGCGGAAAAAAATATCGGATAACCCGATATTGTTATTGCGATAATGCCCACCTATGTCATACGACACCAAGAAACTACAATCTCAAGCTAATGATAGCTAAAGAAATGATGACCGTGATAATTTACGCACGCATGGCGACCTTGGCACACCGGATACATTCAACGAGCTCCTAAAGAATATCTTACTAAATAATGTATTCAAAAAGAAACTTTGGCTCCCCTCAAATCCACCCTCAGAAGACATTAAAGATTGCTCGGATAGACGACGAAACAGAAAATGATGTAGAAACGGAGGAAGAAGTACAGGAGAAATCCAGTACCCAAACAAAGAAAAGGCCCACAAGACCCTCTGAAATTGATGACAACGACAAACGCGAAAAGAAAAACAACAAACCTACCTCGATCTAACAACAAACAAGATACCCCCAAAATAAACAACCGAAGAAGGAAAAACAATGCCAGTAACACTTAACATAGACATCCTAAAGAAAGGTCATCTATTCGACTATGAGGACATACGGCTCAAACTCTTCGCCTCCTCGATCTAAAAATTTCCAGCGGACAAAATAAAGAAAAAATGTTAAAAGAAATAACCAAAGGCAATTGCGTACATACGAGGGGCCATATCCATTGAAATATATGGAAAAACTCCTACTGGATGTAGTGAGTTTCTTCCCTGGCTCCAAAGAACGCATTGTCACCGTAAACACCGTCAAGGTCATCATAACCGGGCAGAAACATCGGAAATTGAAAAATGGAAACCAAAAAGTACAAACAGTTAATTGTTAAAATATAAATACGCGCGGTTAAAGTGAAATTTACACGATACAAAAACAAACAGTATTAATAATAAAAATAATAAAAATCAGTGTAAATAATAGTGAATATAAATATAACTAGTAAAAGGGAAATTTACCAGTCAGATATCATTGCTAATAATAATTAATAGTATGTAAAAATATATTTAGTAAAACTGAGAAAATATAATAAGTAATTGTAAGAAAAAAGTATAGGAGAGGGAATTCAATGTAATGAACTCAACAACTGTAAATGAACAATAATGTGGAATATAAATTAGATCTGTAAACTGGTATTATAATGAGCCGCTTAATGTAATTAAATAAATAAAAATACTAAAACTGTTTCATCAACGTAAAGTGAATCAACAAGTAAAAATATTAACTATATTATGTAAAATTTAAATAAAAATGATAAAAGAATATATGGCGCGGAGGTTAAAACTGAATGTGACACAACATAAAATCATTTATAAATAACTACAGTGAACTGCAAACAACAAACTAACCATCAATTCTAGCCCAATATAACGATCTCGTGTATTTCCATGACAAAAATGAAGGTCATTTGATACAGTTCTTTTATTAGAGTTGATAGATTGGTCCAAATTTTACAGTCACTTATTTAGCTTGCATAAGAGTCCCACAAGGTGTTCGATGCAGTGGTTATGTCGCTAGTCATTGCTATACTAACCACATGCAAGTGGTTTCGTACGAATGGTATCTTCAGCAGTCAGGTAAGCCTTTGTTAAAACTGTTTATATTAAAAATTTTTTAAACTAAACTTTTTCTACCCATGCATCCAATAATATTATCTGGTACCGTTAAGTGGTTTCTTATGAATGGTATCTCCAGCAGTCTGGTATGCTTTTGAGAAATCCTTCCTCCTCCTTGTTAAACTGTTTGCATTTAAAATTTTAAACTAAGCAATAATATTATGTGGTGCCGCTATGTGGATGATGCTGTCTTTTAATCGGCCAATTGAATGTAAATAATTTCCTATGGGATTGAAATAATCTCGTACCTTCTATTGAATTATTTTACAAATTGGAAGCGGGTAAACTGCTTTTGGAGATACCATGGTGCATCGTATGCTCCACTGCTTTAAGGTTTTTTCAACCTCATCTACTCATGTCCAATCTTATATTCATTTCTACTCTACCATCATAAAAAAAACTAAGAAATCAGTTATTCTTCTTTATATTTGTGTGCTATTCGCGTTTGTGGTCTCGAATTTATTGATAGAAAACTAGAGAAAAATAGAAAGTTCGGATAAATATTTTTAATAAATGATTCTTTATTCGCGGCCAAATTGTACTTTTCAGGAAAAAAAATAATATGGCGTTAAGACGGAGCAATATTTTAATTCTTCTTTAAACCAACCATTTCTCTCATATATCTAAATTATTGAAATATTTTAATGTTAATTCTTCTGGCAATAATTCCATTAAAAAACAACTTACTTATTAGAACTTACTCCTAGAATTAAACAGCATGTTAATATAAAGTCCTCTAGTAATCATGGACCTTTTACATAGGAGAGACCACCAAAGGACTAAACAATAGATTTAAGGACCGCGGATCCAGGACGGGTACACCTTCTGATGGTAGTTTTATCCATCAAACCATTTTTAATCACCAAATTGACTCGCGTATCGAAAAAATCATTCATTTTCTTGCAAAAATTTTATTGAAATAAATTTAGTTGAGTTCGCCATCATAAAATTCTTACAAGAAATTTAAGCGAAGGTTTATTTAAATTAGATAAATCCATAATTAATATTATTGATCTCAGTATAAATTTAATTTATCGAACTAATTCATATTATTGTTTCTGTTATGTATGTTCATATTTTGTATAACAATGTCTTTGATCGTAAGTTTTTTCGGGTGGTCATATTTTTCTCGAAGGCTTGTTTTTCTTTCTTTGGTTTATTCTTTCTTTGCTCCTGATTCTTTCTTTGCTCCTGAAGATGTAAACATGAAAGCGCTTCTCTGAATGTTATTTTCCTTTGTAAATTTGTAAACATTTTAGATCACGAGCATTTTTTTTTAATGGATAAAGGCTCACTTTAATTGAAATCAAAGCGGTTGCTCGCTGCCTCAGTGTGCTTGGTTTAAATCACACTCGTGTACGGATTTTTCGAATTAGGAAATAACTTTCTCCGAAGAAAAACAATTCCGTTTTCTCTTTTTTGCGCTTTGTGGATTTATTTCATCATTCTTTCGCGCTCATGAGAGATATACATTATATATATATATATATATATATATATATATATATATATATATATATATATATATATATATATATATATATATGTGGGTAAAAATCAGGAGATGTAACATGTGAATAAGTATAAATATTTGGTTGTATCACGTAGGGAAAAAGAAAGATTGATTGGAACTAGTACTTTCGTTATCTTAATATTTTCAAACTCACAAAGGTTTATGAAATAGAGAGACTGTATTATACAAAGCAATTTTTTCCCTATAAGATCATGCTTTGTATAAATACAGTGTCTCTCTATTTTATATGCCATTGTGAGTTTGAAAATGTTATTAAGATAACGAAGGTACTAACTCCAATCAATCTTTCCTTTTTTCTATGTGGTACAAACATATATATATATATATATATATATATATATATATATATATATATATATATATATATATATATACACTCACTAAATTTAGCAGCCTGAAATCTTCGGCAGAATTCATCTTCATTAATCTAATCCGCTCTACCACACCCAAAAGCATCATAGCCTTCACGAAACTATAGATTTAATCTAAAACGAGTATACGACCAAAACGATCGCCCCTGCCCCATCTTAGCATACCGAGATATGCCTTAAAGAAATTCCTTTAACCTGCACTACGGAAGCCCCCTTCTATGGACCAAACGGCGATCTGCACATTCAAACCGATAGCAGTGCAATGGGTTCTCCATTTGGAGTACTGTTTGCAAACTTTCACATGGGAATGGTGGAAGAACGAGTTTTTTCAAGGTTACCAAAATCACAGATTTACTGCTGATATATAGACGCCATATACATAAATATAGAAACAAATGAAGAAATGCAAGAACTACTAGAAACATTCCAAAACTGCTCTTAACTATACAATTGAAAATAGACAAAATAACCAACTCCCATTTTAGATACTCTTACCACTAAACATAACAATAAAATAACTACCAATGTTTACATAAAAAATACAAATTTAGGGTTACAAAAAAAAACCCGTAATAAATTCATATATGAACCGTGCGTTCACCCATTTCTCAACATGGAAAGATACACACGAAGAACATGAGCGGGCTACACAAGTACTCGTAAACAATGGCTTCACAAACGGAGACATACACGCCTCTATTTGCAAAAAATGTAAAGATTGTATAATGTCACCTAAAGACATTACCAATCAACAAGAAGAAAAGAACATAATTAAACTCTAGTACAAGAACAACATGAGCACAGCCTACAAAAGGAAATAATGAACAGAGTAGTTCAAGCAAAACAAAATGAGAATAACGTATCACTCATAATTTACTACAATAACGAACGTTCCTCCAATCTTATAATGAGAAACAACCCAGGACCTCACCTAACACCCAAGCAGAAAAGTGACCATCAAGAAATCTCGCGCACAAAACAAACCCAGGTGAACAACGGTTTCCCGAACAACATGATTGATAAACAACTTCAATAATTTTTAAGAAGGCATTTCAAAGACACGGATTTTCGAAACGAAAAGTAACCAGCAAGCAGTAAATAACACCAAACTGTACTATAGAAATCAGATGTCATCGGCCTACAAAATAGGCGAAAAAAAACTCAAGAGATTGTTAACCGTAAGATCAAAGTTAAGAAGCAAACGGACAAGATTCAGGTGATTATATAAAGGGTGATCCATTAAGACGGATCGAAGTTAGCAGTAAATAAAGCAGTGTTATTGGTGAAAATTTATTGATTTCACTATTGGATCATGTTATTTGAGTCATGGCAATTATGTGTGCAAAATAATATCGCATAAATGTTAGCCAAGGCTTCGGCGGCACACCTCCACTCGATTGGCAAAATTTTGATGACGTCTCTGCATAGTTGCTCCTCGATCTCACCAATATGCCTTATTATCTCATCTTTTATCTGTTGAATTGTTTTTAGCTTGTTTTCATAGACCTTACTTTTGAGATGACCCCAAAGGAAGAAATTTAAACGCGTCAAGTCACACGATCGTGGTGGCCAATTGACCTCGCTGTTTTGAGAGATGATGCGATCTGGGAACTTCTCATTTAATAAAGCCATTGAGGCATTCGCTGTGTGGCAGGTGGCGCAGTCCTGTTAAAACCACAAATCTTCGATATCCATAGAATTCAATTCAGACCATAAAAAGTTAGTTATTATGGGACGGTATCACTCGCCTGTCACCCTAACAGAATTCATGGCATCATTTTTTAATAAATACGACCCAATGATTCCGCTAGCAAAAAATGCACACCAAACAACCTTTTATGGATGCAGTGGCTTTTCAACAATCTTCCTGGGATTTTCATCAGCCCAAATGCGACAATTCTGCTTATTAACGAATCCACCAAGATGAAAATGGGCTTGATCACTAAAGATGATTTTTTGCGAAAAATCATCATCGGCTTGTCTTTGCTCGTGCACCCAATTGACGAATGTAAGGCGCTTCAAATGATCATCAGTCTTCAGTTCTTGTGTCAAATGAATTTTGTAAACGTGTAAAGACAAATCTTATGTCAAAATTTATGTAACTTTGTTGTGGAGAGGTTCAATTCCTGAGCGCGATGACGAATAGAGGTGTCTGGATCTTCGGGCACATTCTCGCGCACTGGTAATAGGCTTCGATAACTTTAACACGTTGTTCGATTGTTAATATTTCCATGATTGAAATTACCACGGACTGAAGTTGTTAAATCTGAAAGAAAAAGAAAACATAATCATTAGAAGCTTAATTTTAACTCACATTTAAGATCGATCCAAGCTATTGAAACACCTGTTATTATAAAACGACAAAAGTTAACAATTTCATTATGAAAAACAACATATGCCAAAACTCCTTGATCTTGAAGTCTACGAACATAGTTTACGAGTTGACCTGCCAGAATGAAGACTGTAAGCTTCAAATCAACTCAAAATTTGTTGGTATGACTATCACCACACTTTATAGGCATTTGACAATACACCTGCAAAATGGAGCTCCCCCCAAATCATATGGAGACTGTGCATAACATCAGCTTAACCAGGAACATATTGGTTAATAACACAACGAGCAAATTAAAAGAGGAAAATAAAGCTAAACTGAACACCTTAGAAGTCATCTTAATTAGCTAAGAAAGGCCAGCTATCAACATCCAGACTACGGGCTGGAATCGAACATTAGAGTTGTTTTAAAATTCAACTTACACAGGAGTGACCCGCTCCCTTGACATAACGTTTAAGCGAGGAGGAATAAATATGCCCTAAAATCCGTTTTACTTCGGCTCTAGGGCCAAGGGGGGCGGGGGAGGGTAGGAAGAGCTGTTCTTTGTCTCCCATTTCTCTTTCCATTTCATTTCCTTTTATTGACTTACTCAGTCTGTACGCTTGCTCTCTCGCTACGAACTGTTAAGGGCTATCTCAGGTAAAGAAGGAAAAGTTTCAGTAAGAACGAAAAAACGCCTTTCTCAAGAAAACTTCTAAGAATAAATATATGCACTCCTTGGGCTGATTGTAGATTCCTCCTGTTCCTCTTGGGCAAAGTGCCCACCCCCCGAAGGAGTTGCTCTTCCTTATTCTAAATTCTTGGCTCTTTATTCATACTTTTAACTTCAAACTTACTCCTCACTAGAACTACATAACTTGGCCACCGGCAAGGTCTGAGTTGCAGTTGGTAGTAAGGTATAGTGAACCCCTGAGGAGACCATCTTAAGGGGCTAAAAAAGGGGGGCCGATTCTCAATCACGAGCTAGAACCCAACTGTGGACCGCCGTTAGAGGGAGGCCTAGATAGCTACGGTTGACCAAGGATAGTGCGAAAGTTGGAAGGTAGGCGAGATAGAACTAGGACAGATAGAGGGGCTCCTCCCACTAGTGGAGACTAGATAAAGTCTCCACAGCTGTACATCGACAGAAGAACCCCTCTCTTCGGAGAGGGGACAACTCTCAGGGAAGATGGACCCACCGGCTTCCCCTTAAACTCATACCCAACGGAAGGAAAAGATCACCACAAGAAGTAGTGCAGTGCATATCTATTGATCTGGAGATACCACTAATCAAATTCATTGACACACCATTTGGAGTCACAGTTATTTGCCCAGAAAATAAAGACATAGAGCAGCTACTATCATCTGCTGGGAGCATTACGCTAAGTAAGGTGGATTTGGAAGCAAGAGTACCCCCACAAATCACGGCTAACAGAAGTGTCATCTGCTGAAAAATCGAGTCCTGGGTTAGGAGAGCACTCATGCCAAGGAAAAAAAGAACTACAGGAGAGGCAGAAATTGGCAAGATAGCAGAGGAGATCAAATTTAAAGATCACAATCACGTTTTCAATGTCATTTGCGAATCTACCGAAATGGCTTCAAGGATCATCAAACAGGAACTCCTCGCTTTCAACATGAGAATCCCATCCGCCCGCATACAAAGAGACGTCTTCACAAGCATACATATATGCTTCAGATGCTATGCGTTGGAGGAACATACGATTTAAAATTGCCCCCCAAAAGACCTAATCATCTGTTCTGAATGTGGAACTGAAGGCTATTCTTGGCGTTACTGCAATAACACAGGTAAAAGATGCATTAACTGCCAAGGAGGACACAGAACTATGACCATGATTTGTTCCAAAATAATAGAAATTATAAAGAGAAAAGAAACAGAGTCAAACAGAAATGACGCTAACGTTACTCAAAACTCATACTCATAAATGGCAAAAGGTGACCAACAAGGACCAGCAACACAGATAAATTTGGATGGTACTCTCAACGTAAAAATAATTACTTGTATATTACATGCCCAGGTGATGAACATAGCTAAGCTTGGAAGTTACGCAACAACAGTCAACAGCATGTTGCAGGAAAACGGGCTCGAACCGATGAAATTCCCCAAAGAAGTCGACTCATCGGCCGGTTTCAAAATCAAAGTCACAGAAAAGACAAAACATGAGTTAATCGAAGAGGCGAAAGGAAACCAACATGCAGAAGAATCAGAAAAGGACACAAACAACGATGACTCAGAGACCGAAAATACCTCCCACGACACAAAGCAAGAGTGAACACGGGTTACTCGCAGGAAAGCTCAAAGAAATAACAGATCTAAATCCGCAAGTAAAAGGGGTCCATCACTCAGATGTGAATTACCAGAAGGACCCTCGCACGCAGTCAGCAGAGGGGAACCTAAGAGAAACGAAAGAAGAACCAGAAAAAGAAGAAGAAACACCGATAACTTAACAGATAGGACACACAAAACGAAAAACGAATAAACGAACGGAAATGGACAATTGGATTATGGATATTAAGAAATTAAAAATACTACAAATTAACACATGCGGATGGAGAGACAAGGAAGTTATGTACGGAAACTTATTCAGAAAGATTGACCCAAATTTTATACTAATATCTGAACATAGAAGAAACACAGAAACGAGAAATTAAAGATATGGAACTACAATGTTATTAACACAAATCCTTCAGGAGAAACACACGACGGAGCGGCAATAGCTGTCAAGCAAGGATTGCAGTACAAAACAATACAAGGATTGGAGGATACATAGTTATCTATAGAAATTACTATGGAATTTAGCAACATCATTGTCGTAACTGGATACCAGCCACCCAGGCGCCCCCAATTACCGGTACAAAACTTTACTGAACTGTTCAACTATAGGATACCGGTCATTTTGATGGACGATTTAAACGCCCATTGCGAGGCTTCTGGGTATAGAAATACAAACAAATCGGAAAAAAACCTAACACACTTATCAATAGACGTATACTGCAAAGAATGGGACCCAATTTTCCTACATACTTACAAAGAGAACACGCAATAAAAACCAGAGATCTGCCTGGTTTACTTCAATCTCCCCTTTAACTATTTTATGGAAACAGTAGATGTTCCTTGCAGCGACCACACTGCGACTCTAATGCACATAAACAAGAATCCTATACAAATCTCTTCGAAGAAATGGAAGGCATACCATAGAGCAGATTGGGATAAGTACAAAGAATTACTTCAGACGTACCTGCCCAGCCCGCTCGGGGAAGCCACTCTAGAGGAAATCGACGGGGAGTTGGATAGGATCAGAGAAGAAATTAAAAGGGCAGAGGATGGGGCCGTCCCCATTAACTCGTTCCAAACCATTAAACAATTTAGGTGGATACCAGAAATAGTGGCTTTGAGCGAGGAGATCGGTCGAGCGTCAGAAAATATAAGAAGATTCGGGACATCCATGGAAGCATACAACGCACTCAGGAGACATAAAAGAGAACTAATAGCACTAATTTATGAAAAACATAAAGAGAAATGGGATCAGCACATCGAGAAAATAGATGTAGAAACATTACCAAGGGAATTTTAAAAACATATCAACAGATTAAAGACACGGATAACAGGGGATAAAATGAAAATTAAGGATGCAAGAAACAACATTTTAGAATAGGAGGAAGAAATAGAGGCATTATTTATAGAGCACTGGAGAAATGTATTCAAAATTAGCGAAGAAGAGAACGAGGACTATGACATTCAATTTAAACATCAGATCCTGGACAAACTCAATGGGGAGATCGAAAGGACATGCCCCTTCCACTTTGTCGAGGAAAGGAGAAACAACAACGACCGAATAGACGCAATCATTACATCTGAAGAATTAAAAGAAACAATAAAGAGCTTCCGACAGAGATCCCCAGGCAAATAGGGACTCACCAGATTAAATTACCTTGAAGCACCCCTGAACATAATGAAGGGAGTGAAAAACGTCTTCAATGCGTGCTTAAACACGGGATACTTTCCTTATTAACTGAAAGGGCAAGGATGATATTCATACCCAAGGTGGGAAAACATCCAGATCAAGTGGGCAACTACTAGATTTTATCGGTAAGGTATTGGAAAAAATAATTAATAATGGCTGGAGAAACAGCTGCCAATTTGGCTTCAGGAAAAGCAGAAGCACGGAGATGGCCCTTGGAGTCATCCTTAAAAAGATAGCGAAAGCAAAGAGAGAAAAAATGAGCGTAGACATCGTATGTCGGGACGTGTCCAAGGCATTCGACAAAGTATGGCAGAGGGGTATGCAACTCAAAATACTCAGATCGGGAATGAACAACAAGATCGAAGGGATTTTATTTGATTATGTAATGGAAAGACGTGCTTATCTGGAAATAGGACGACATCAGGGAGAAATATTCGAGCTCACTGCGGGTTTGCCCCAAGGGGGATGTCTGAGTCCGTCTCTCTGTTCAATCTACACCGCAGATATACCACCACCAAGAAATGAGGGCTGCCTGAAAATCCAATTTTCCGACGACGTCACCCAGATCCTAGTTTGCCCCTTCAGGACGAACCAATGCAAGCTAAGATGACTGCAGAAGAGATAAGAAGCATTAATAGATACAAAGAAAAATGGAAAATTTAAACCAACAGGGCTAAATTTAAAATGGTACCCGTGTACAGGAGGAGCATCTCAGATGTATATGTAGAAGGACAGCGCTAAGATACGACAAAGAATGAAAAGTGCTTGAACTAACCTTCACGATATCAGGTAATAAAAGCACGTAACTGAAAGGGTAGATGGAGGGAAAAGCGGCCTGGCATTACTGTACAAGTTAGTTAACCTAAGCATAAAAAACAAGAGGAAAATTTATCAAGCCATAATACAGTCCGCGATTATTTATCCAACCATAGCGATGTACACGATCTCGAGAAGTAACCTAGTAAGACTCCTAAAAGTCCAAAACAAAGCCATATACTTAATAACAAACACTAGAAGAGGAGAAAGAAGAAGACTACGAGACATGCACAGGGAGGCAAAAATAAAGCCACTTAACAGAATGATTGCAAAAAGAGCAAAGAAAGTCTTAGAAAAGACACAGAATGAAGTAGAAGTTGAATTAACCAACCAAATTGCCCAGAGAGAAGGATGGAGATCACACAGATTATTCCCAAGTTTTCCAAGGATAGTAGAAGGGGGATAAGAGGACGAAGAAGAAATCTCCATTTAGTGAAAGAGAATAATACTTAACGACGACCAAGAGTAATTAAATAACCAAAGCATCACCATAGAATAAGCATATAGTCAATTATAACTAGGATAGGAATACGAAAGAATAAATAGAGAGATAGAAATCTACACTAGTTTTTAGTAAGAATAATTACTAATATCGGATTGAACACCTCATAAATACAAACGCTACTTAGACATTTTAAAAAATAGCTACATATACAAAAAAAAACAGCAATGCGGGACACTCACGCAAATACAAATTTTCTAATAGACAGAGATACGCCTATCTCCAGGCACTTAGCATCTCTTTGCAAACCTCTTACTTCCTTCAGTCTTCAAGATCTATTCTTTTTTACTATCACATTTGCACACGGGACTCACAGTGCATGCGTGGGACAGGGGTCACCATAAACTGTAAAGTTATAGTTAGAGACAAGCGACACATCGTGGTTCGGATTCAACGTTAAGCTGTAGGTCCCATGACTAACTAAGTCCACCTTTGTCTCCTACTATTTTCTTCACTGTCCTATCCTAAAACTTTCTTCTCCCTCTCCCTCTCATTCCTACCCGCCGTACTCACAGTGCTTTGAGCCTACTTTGGCTCTAGATAGTGTGACTATGGGGTCTACAAAGGAGTACCGGGCCTCTCCTCCCTCCTTGGTCGCCCCATGAGGGTCAAGGGGGGTGGGGGAAGGTTGGAAGAGCTGTTCTTTGTATCCCGCTTCTCTTTTCATTTCATTTCATTTCATTTCCTTTTATACTGACTTCACTATTCTTCACCGATAAAGGAGGAAAAACACTCTGAAGATGATCGCATAAATCGAAAGCTCAGCAATTAAAGTCAAGTTTGGTTTTTACCAAACACATTTCAATTAAAAAGAGATAAACATAGGAGAAGTTGTTTACCAACTACAAGATGAACTGAAAAAGATACTAAGAAAAATGGAAAGTTTCCAAAGAAAATGAATAAAGGCGAAATATACTCGGTTCTTTAACAAAATCTGTATACAAGAAGATCTGCTACCCATTTACACTATATATATATATATATATATATATATATATATATATATATATATATATATATATATATATCATTGCTGCTCTCCACTCTCGTCCTTGCCAGTCCTGGACAACCACTCAACTTTTCGGAAGCGACCCGAGACCATCTCGAATGCTGAGTCTTTATTGAATTTCGAAATTCAAACTTTTTATGATCCATTAAATTTTGTTGAACTTAAAGAAAAAAAAAAAGAGAATTTAATTAAATCTGTAAATTTCCTCGTCATTCATTGATTTATGTTTAAATTTAAACTCATTGTGAACCTGAGCTACAGTTAAGTCTTTTTGACTCTCATTTGAACCTAGGGGTAACAAACGTTTGTATATTGTGTTTATGATTAATTTTGGTAATCGCATTAATTATGCATACTCAAGAACTTCATCGCTAGTTTTATAGCTAGTGTGGTCACCATTCATTTTCTAGTTTGCCATATTTGTGCCCGGATATTTTACATTATTTCAAATCTTGGAGCGAGTGAAAAGCGAAGCGATGAGAGTTAGGGTATGTTAATTTTATTATCGCTATGTACCCAGGTTGGTTTAGATCCGGTCAGGTATGGTAGGGTCTCAGAGTTAAATAATTATACAGGATGTCGCAAAAAAAGGGAAACCGACTTTTAAATCAATATATCTCTGAAAGTATTAAAGATAGATAGTTTCTGAAAACTTAATTTTGTTTGTCTATTTTGTGTGCATCTATGTTGAAAATTTTATAAACTTAGATCCATACTTGTAAATTCTGTAATGAAGTAGATGAAAGACATAAAACGTGTGCTTGCGCAAGCTGGTAAGACACAGAATCAAGAGTGTCGCAAAAAAGTGCATTTCATATGAATGGAAGAGTCCACAATCATAACAGTCGCCAGTATGCGCCACAAACTAATCCTCCAGATTTTAACTTAAATGTAGGCATATCCAGAGAAAAGGTTTCTGTGTGGGTTGGAATGTGTGGAAACGGACGTCTTATGGGCTCTTTTTTCTACGAACCTAATTACAGAAAGGAAAGTTCCTGAACTGCGTCAAATTTATGGAAACAGATTTAACAGGCTGTGGTAGATTCAAGATGGCGCTCCAGCGCATAGAACTCGTGCTGTGCGGGAATTGCTAAGGGTCATTTTTAATACCCGCATTATTAAATTGAAGCATTCAATTGAGTGGCCACGCAGATCTGCGGACTTAACACCTTGCGATTTTTTTTGGTGGGTCCATTTCAAGAGTAAAATGTACTTTTCTCCACCATTAAACATAGGCGATTTGAAGCAAAGAATTAGAAATGAACTTGATTTACTAAAAGAAAATCAGGATTTATTTAAAAGAACTATGGCAGAAATGCGAAGAAGGATGCAAGTAAGTATGTGTAGAAAGAAATGCAGGTCATATCGAAGGAAACGGATATTAGCCTCTTACATTATAAATAAGAATTAACTATGTTTTTGTAATAAATATTAGAAATTAAATTATTTTTTATGCTCCTTTCTACTAAATGGTTTTGAAATATGTCTATTTGAAGTTTGATTGTGTATTTTACCTGCTTGCTCAAGCACACTTTTTGTCTTTCATCTACTTCATTGCAGAATTTACAAGTATAGATCTAAGTTTATAAAATTTTCAACATAGATGCACACAAAATAGACAAACAAAATTAGTTTTCAGAAACTATCTATCTTTAATACTTTAAGAGATATATTGATTTAAAAGTCGGTTTTCTTTTTTGTGCGACACCCTGTAATGTATTTTTATTAGGTCAGGAGATTTTTGCACCCATAGGTGCTGGTTCTCAGAGGACCGTTTCCTTTTGGTTGGCCCCCCTTATGGTGGGGGGCTGAACCTCTGACTCGTAGGTTTTCTTTTTTTATTTCTCTTGGTCGAGCCTGGTATCGCACTTAACAAATTTTAGAGTGCTCATATCTCTCTCTCTCTCTCTCTCTCTCTCTCTATATATATATATATATATATATATATATATATATATATATATATATATATATATATATATAACTTTTATTATCTACTTTTCTATTCTTCATCATCTTTAATGTGCTATGACAAAAATTGACGCAGCGTGGAGTTCGAAGAGGGTCTTTCCCTGGTCTTGAGGGCCGGTAGGCTCGAGGTGACGTTTGATTAGACTATTTTGAGTAAGAGGGTAAATTGCGGGTTGGTTCCTGAAAGGCTTCCTGGAGGAGGGGGGGGCAGCTGAGCACTTAAAACAACTAATTCCTTCATGGGGCTATTGATGTGGTGGATTGAGTTTATGGACCACTTTGGCAAGGAGCCAGGCAGGGTTACCCAGGTGTAAAGTGGGCAATTTCGGGCATTTGAACAGAACCAGTAGATGGAAGGGGAAGGGAGTCACAAGGGACTTCCCAAAAAAGCCATGTGGGAGTCACGAGAAGGGTCTTGGTTCCTATACTAACATCGTGGAGCAGGGAGACAAGGGTCCACCAGGGGAGAAATATTAAGTCATTCGAAAGTTCGTGCTATTTTGTAAAAATAATATATATATATATATATATATATATATATATATATATATATATATATATATATATATATATATATATATATCGAGGTTTTAGTGAGTGGGTAATCCCAGTCCCACTTCCTGGACATATATTTTATTACCGCACCGAGGTGAAGCGGAGGTGAAGCTTATCCAATACACTTACCTTAGCCACTTCTGGTGAATAAGAATAACCCCGGTGCGTACCCTTTTGATCAAAACAAAGATGATGATCCCCTGAGTGTGTTTTCCACTCAGTAAAAGCCAACCATGGGTGGATCGGTAAAATATTGAGATTTAAGCCGAGTGGATTGCTTAATAATTGCCAAAGGATCGTCCAAAATAGTTAAACACACATATACAAAAATAATCTTTAATGTACATGAATTTGAAATAAGCAACAGCGTTTATAAAGATAAATAGGATTAATCTTGCACTGAATAAATAAGTCTACAAAATGTCTTGGGGATTACTTGCAAATTACTCACCAGGGTGCTCGCGTCTTAATGGCACCAGGCAGAACGAAGGGAATATTATTATTGAGTTAATCACTGAATTAAGCACTTCTAATATTCGAGGTTACGGGCTCGGGACGAGAATTCTAGTTTAAAAATAACTGGTGAAGTTATGGAAGGGGATAATTCAATTAACGATACCTTTGAGTTCGTAAGTATTTTTAAAGGGGGGGGGGGCAGTGAAGATCTTCTTCTGGTGACGATATGATCGCACCTAGTCCAGCCGTCCGAGGTTACCAAATGAGAGGGTAATCCTAGACCGGTGATATACTGATCTTATGCCGGATCACGAAGGTGAGCCAAACGGTGACTCAATCGGACTTCTTCCTCGAAGTACCTGTCCGATTATTCGGCTCCTGGAGTGGGTAGCCAAAACCGATTACCTAGCTACGTCTAGAGTAATCCTCAAAGGGAGTTCCTGTGTAACCTCAGACTCTGAAGGGAGGGGGAAAAGCTGCGAGAAGTTTGGCACCTACAAGTATCATGACCGCATAACCAATTCCTCGAGAAGTTTCTTCTTTGCAGCGGGCGAACGGTTTCCTATGCGGATCTAGTTTCACACAAACTCGACGTATGTCCCTGATTCCAGGGAGAAGTCTTCCTTTTATTTCTCTCACGAGCAGAATTGAGAGAGAGAATCGAATTTTCTTAAAATCCGTATCGTCGCGCGAAAGGCCTTTTTCATCTTTGGGCTGACGGTATGTCATTCACGGCTTCTAGCCATCTCGGATTTTACGGCGGTGCGAAAAAGGGCGACGGAGAATTCGCGGCGAGACGTGCGTTTAGGGATACGAGAAGGCGCGTAGCTTTGTGTCGGAGTGTTTCTGCGTACACTTATGTACGCGGTATTTAGACTTCTACTATATACATATATATATATATATATATATATATATATATATATATATATATATATATATATATATATGCAGGAAAGAAACCACAGTGTTAGGATCAATTTACTTGCTAAACCAGGTTTCGACGGAGCCACCTCCGGCATCTTCAATCGCTGGTAAACTAATAAATACAGAGATGCTTAACTTAGGGGCACATAAATTTACAAGCTTCCTCTGCATTTTTGAGCAGAGGAAGCATAAATCTCAGGCTTATCAAGGGATTAGTGTTGAATTGTCCATTAGAAGTATTAAAGTCTGTAATTTCCTTTATAAGAGTTGATTCTACGTATTAGACGCTTATGTAAAACGTTGAGGGAATTATAAATTATTTTGGCACTATCAACGTCAATTGAACGGTTTTCATTTGACATGTGTTGGAACAGGCTAGAAGATAGGCTTCCACGGTGCATATATATATATATAAATATATATATATATATATATATATATATATATATATATATATATATATATATATATATATATATATATATATATATAAAGAAGAAGGAGCAAATGCAAGTTCTGCGGGTGATAACAACTACCACAGGGCTTTCGCCATATTCATTTTCTGCCTTTCAAAACAATTTTGAAGACAGAAATAAAGGTGCAGAAACCTTGCATTGCAGACTATATTACCATATAGTACAGGAAAGAGAAATTTGACGGAATGAGCAATGAGACAAGAAACAGGAGTTTTTTAGAGGTAAGAGAAAGGGACATTAGAAGAAGACTAGAATCATAGAGAGCAGAGGGCGGCACAATGAAGGCAATCCTTTACCGAGAAGACAGAGATAACGCCAGGGGAAAAAAGTTTGAAATTCCTGGCCGGGACTCGAACCCGGGTCTGCTGATTGCCGGTCAGATGTAATGTAATTTTTACAAAACGGCACGAACTTTTCGAATGACCTAATGTAATATCCTAGATAATGATTGTTGAAACTTTTTCTGGGAGAATCTAGCTCCGTATTGCCCCGATTACTCATATCATCTTTTCAAAAGTTTTGGGGACAAAAGTAACTTTACGGTAAAAGTATTTATATATGTTTCTAAATTCTCGAATAGCCTTGCATGACTGCCGCTAGGCTTTAATATGCTGTCTTGCCAAGTAATATTATATTTTCTCACACGTTAGGTTGTAAAATTAATTAGAATGTTTAAATTGTTTCCAAATAGCCAATTGTTAATGAAAATACTTTGGTTAGATCCATGATTAAAAATTGAATAAATATAGAAGCTGGAAAGAGGCGAAATTTCGGGAAATTCGGCAAACCAGTTTTGAAATTAAACTATGTCAAAATGTTTCGAGAGTGTTGCTATAAATTGAACGATAACGTAAAATATTTCTAAATATACCTCCAACACTCCATTTCTCATCAAATAATATACTAAATTGTCATTCTCTGAACGAAATTTAGCGTTAAATGTGATATGATTATTTGGGTTAAATTTCCAAGTGTCAGGTACGGAGCAGACAGACCATTAACATGCCACCATAGCGAGAAGCTGAGACGCTTCAAAGTGTCTGGAATCTTCTGGGTTTATCTTGTTTCGCGTTTTGCGAGTAATTACGCACAAGGTGAAATAGCAAGAAGGCGTAGGTGTTGGCTTTGTGGTAAAGGAGAGAATATAGGTCGCGATTGTTCCAAGCAAGTATATGGCTAGAGGAAATCTGTCATCGACGAGGGCGAAATTGGACAATTTGAGACAAGAGTGGTCAGCTGCCCAAATTGCTGTAGAGACCATTTGGGTAAGGAATACCATAATGATGGAGTAGTAAGTACTACTATATAGTGGTCCACAAGCAAGAAAACTAGGATCCTTCTTTAGGTGGGGCACTCTTGGTTCATGAACGGCACGAAAGGAAAAGTGGTGAATATAAAGTTTTTTCTGCGTTCGATGAGGTAAATGAAGCTATGCATTCTACTGTGTCTGATTAGGAGATTTTATTTATATCGGTTAGGTTACTCCAAGGTGCTTTCCGACAGGCGATGGAAACTGGGCGTGTATCGGCGATATGGTGAGTGTAGGCGCAGGTTATTTGAGTCAGATGTGTAAGCGTCCGTTAAACATTGAGACTAAAGATCGTGTTTCAAAGATTTTCCATCAGCAGGCTATTCTTTGGATTCATGATGGGGATAGTAGGATAACCTCTGAGACGTTCGTTCGTAGACTAGATAAGAGTGCTTGAGCAGGTAATTTGAAAAAGTGTGAATGACTTAAAATAGGTTGATGCTGGATAAGAATATTGTTAAGTGTAATTCTATGGGTAGTATAGCTCATTTAATGCCTGAATCCTTTATCATTTCTTAGGTGTTGAAAGCTTATCGCAATACTTTCCACGCGGGTGGTGGTAAGCTCCTATCAATTCTATGTCGACAAACGATGGAAAAACATTTGCATAAGATCGTTGGTGATCTTTATCTCAGGGGGTAAAATATCCCCCATCTAGTCTTCGGGTCCAAGCAATTATCTCTCTGAAGTCTTGGGTATTTATACCATAGCGCCACCTAAAACCATTTCTGGTTTTATAGTTATTCTGACATATAGATTTTTTTTCTCGTTTGGTTGATCGGTACCCATTAATGGTAAAGACGGTCGAGCATTAGCACAAATATGGGAGAGGTTTTTTGCCATCGGTTATTGGAAGGGTAGATAAGTTGGCGGCGGACACTGGATTCGGATTTACCACCAATGTTTTAGCTCCTTATTTAGAGGCAAGGGGCATAAAGCATACGCGTTTGGGACGACATACCGAATGCGGCTGTAGTTTGAGGGTAACTTAATAGATTGGGTACATAGGCTTCGAGACGTCATGTTTGTTTACATTGAGACTAGGAACAATAGTATAGGAATCTCGCTAGTGTCGTTCCTTCTAACCAAGTTGCATGGAGTGAGGGTCCGTGAATTCGCATTCGCGGAATTTCTAAAGGTCCGGAAGGATGGGCATCCCTAAGGATTGTTCTTACCGATTTGGTGAGTCCGTACTACGAGTAGTATATATAAATTACATTGATAACCGAGTAGGATATAATTTGTTTCTTCGGTATAAGGGGATCCCTCAAGGTAATAAAGTATTGGACATCGGGGTTGATACTCCTGAGTATATCAAACATAGTGGTAACGCAAAGCCTTTCAATCTGGACTTAGGCAAAATGCGGAATCTGACAATGTGGGGCCGGGGGAGGCAATAGTAATGAAGAAGATGATCAGGACAAAAATGGAAGTCTTGGTGGGGGCTTTCGAGTGTTACATCCCAGTCGAATTTGGCTTTAGAGTATTTTAAGACTGGTGAGAGGGAGGTGGAACCTCGGGATAAATTCGACGTGGGAAGCCTACTTGCACGTAAAGTTAGGGATGCGTGTGTACATTGCAATGGTACAGAATCTTATTTTTTCCTGATTATCTGTCTTGGCTTTCCACTAATTCTCCAATACTACCGTTTATTTTCTCTGATAATTCGATTTCTTGCCTTGAACCTGTGGGAAAGTGACGAGGTGGGGTAAGGGAGTCTCAGTACGGTGGGATATGCTCTCGTAAAATTTTCGCAGGAGGAAGTTTCTTTTACCCTTGCGTATCGATACATACGTGTATAGGCGACCGAGGTGTATACACTTGTAAATTTTGTATATTTAAATAAAAATATGATGTGGTATTTATATAATGGATTTTATCAGTGGTTTTGTTATTATTTTTTGGTATACTTCATCGCCCTGTCATTTAGCGATAGTTAAATTTTAAGTAGGGTTAAGATGTCTTCTTTATTGCACTGTAAGCTCAAGTGAGGATCTCCAGTCCCTTCCCCCTTTCAAAATAAAACCCTTCCTGAATGCTAAGTTTCTTATAATAACCAGCTTTAAGCTAAGTAAATTAAATAAAAATTAATGCATGAAACAACCATTTTCTCGGATCATTGCCTCTCGACTTTGGCGCAAGCCACAGAAAGCCTCTTGGACTCTCGGATGCTCGCGACGACTATCTCAGTTCTGATAGAGATGGGAACGTAGGCGTATATCATCTTATTGGACAAGGTGGTCCCTATGGTTCTTTTCATCGATGGAGGCAATGAAGATGCAAATAGTTTAGATGTGCGACTCCGTGGCCGTCGTGATGTAGGGATGTCCTTGTAACCCCGCATCTTATCGCGCGCGGAAGGGAGCACGGAACTATTACTGAGAGGTTTGCCTCCCTTAGGGATGTGGTGTAGGGGAAAATAAAAATAAAATACCCCCACCCGAATTTGGGTGGGGGTGGGGGTATTTTATTTTTATTTGCCCCCACACCACATCCCTAGAAATGACAACCACCCAACTCGTCCGCAGCGACGCGCGACCATCCCCCGCAAGCTGGTACTTTATTGAATTTCGGCTTTCAAACTTTCTGATCGAGTCATTTTTGTTAGACTTAAAGATAAAATAATTTAATTAACTCTGTTAATTGACAGAGTGTAATTTATATTTAAAATCTTTCATCTTTTTGACCCTCACTGTACCTAAAAAAACTTTTGGATTTAGGAGTATTTTGGTAATAACATTAGTTGTGTATACTCAAGATCTTGATCAATATTTTGTGTAAGCGGTGGGTTGGTCATTCATTATTTTACTTCTTTTTGCCATAATTTTTGGTGCCCAGGTATTTTACATTATTTTAAATATTGGTGAGATTGAAAGGAGAAGCGATTGGAGCTAGGGTATGTGAGTTCTCTGTAGTTGAATATTCGGGGTAGTTTATATTTTTTCATCCTCAACAACCATTTTGCCTCAAAGTGGGTGGGAGCACAAAAAATCAACAACCATTTTGCCTCAAAGTGGGTTGGAACACACAAAAAAACAGTCATTGCGCTTTAAATAAATAATTAAAGACTTTTGACTACTTGGGAAATTTAATTTTTAAATATTTTCACTTTTCCTAATTTCACTACCTTGTTTACGAAACCCTTGCCCACTAAACGAATGCCCGAATATACTCGAGAATCGGATGCCCGCATCTAAATGGTCCCAAATATATACGGATCCATCAAAATATAGATTTATTTCAAAATTATCCCGAGATATTACGTGATTCCCTCTTTTCATCGGTAGGAGTCATTAATGAACTAAATAATAATCATATTCTTTAGACTTGTTAGCAATGACTAGGTTAAGCGGTTAAAAAATCAAACCATATTCTTTCTTTGGTTCTTATTTATATAAATAAATAAAATAATTATAAATATCAATAATTTCCCCAATGAAAGTGATGATTCAACATCACTCTTAGGCCAATGCAACCTAATGACTGTAGGAGAAGCACAAATTCGCCAGAACTTTTTTTATTGGGGGAGAGGGAGGGATACGACTCGCTGGTCCTCTCTCCTCTGTCCCCCGCCCACGACCGGGCGAGGGCAGAAGAGGAGAAGGCCCGCGGCCGACTTGCTCCTGGAGAAACTTCCCACCCTCCTGACCTTCAGTTCGAATGAACCGATTGGGAAGTGCTTAGTGGGAAGTCCGGAACAAGGTTCCGAAGAGGGGTTTATAGCGGAAGTGGGAAAAATGAAATTTAAAAGAGATAAAGGTTAGTGAGGAGGCACATCCGTAATCCCTCTAATATAGCAGCGGTGCCAGGACGAACGTACGGGTAGATGAAAAGGCTAGTTCTAGTTATTCTGGATATTTCTAGCTATTTCTTGTCTTTTTCTGAGTGGGTTATTAGCCAAATCTGCCAAGACAATAAGGTAGGAAATTGACTGTTTACTTGCACGTATAAATAAGGCGGGTTTTTGAAAGGTTTTCTTCTGCAATTTTAGCTGTTTCCAGCTAATCTAGCTATTTCTAGCTATCGCCGGCCATTTTCAACCAAGGTGGGTTTTGGGCTAATCCGCGAGAAAAAGTGTCCCTTGAGTAGCAATATAGTAGTGAGTATAGATAAATAGCTTGGGATAAACTAGTTCTAGTAATTATAGCTATGTTCAGCTATTATAGATATTTATAGCTATCGTTAGCCTTATTAAACCCGAGAGTGTCTTGCAAAATCTGCTAGAAATGTCCCGCTAAGTAGCTGTGTAGTAGAGAGTATATATGAATGGGTTGGAAAAGGCGATTTCTTGCAATCTAGCTACTCCCTATCTTTTTCTAGCTAAGTGAGTCTCTCGCCAAATCAGCTAGAAGTTCCTTACTACTTAATATTAATAACAATGATTGTGAAACGCTATTTCTAACAGTTCTATCTATTATCTATCGATGTCTACTCTATTTCTACCTAATTGGGTCTCTCCTGAAAATGGGTCAGGTCAACTTGATCAACGACGAGCCGTTTCTTGGCGCCAATAATAAAGGGTATAAGTGGTCACTTTGGCGATGCTGGCTGTTTCGAGCTACCTGAATAAAGTTATTATTATTATTATTATTATTATTATTATTATTATTATTATTTAGAGTTTATTTCCTTAAGGGAGAGGGAAAAAATTCCCCTGAGGATCCAAATGTTCCCCTAAGGGGAGAAAAGACCCCTTATGGGGCGACATTAAAATTATGACGTCAAGCCAGACAGACCATATAGTAATATATGTATGGGTAGTAGTAGTATGGATGTTAGTTGTAGTAGCAATATTAGTAATATCGGTATTAGTATCAATGGTAGTATTAGCGTTAGGGGTAATATAATTCGGTACGGTTTGTGGAATCCTTCATTTTTTATCAAATAAGAAACAACTATCGAGGGCATCTACATGAGCGAGTCCGTGAAGAATTTGGTGAGATTAGGTGAAGTGAACGTTGGAGAGACTTAGGAAGGAGGAGACTTATTGGGACAATCGGGTCAGGAAGGGAGCGCAACTCTCCAAATCTTCTCTTCATCCCCCGGTAAGGGGGAGGGGGGGGGACCATTGTGAGTAAGTTCCAAAATTGCATCATTCGGGCGCTAAAGGTTTTGTAATCCCCCCCCCCCCTCCCCCGCCCCCATCTTATTTAATTTGGAATGGTGCGTTTTTACTAGGATTTAACTCCGTGCCCTTCTTGCCCAAACACCCAGATAGAGATCAGCCTTCATTATGGACGTTGGGGAGATTCGGGAGAGTTGCGTGGCTCCCTGTGGCGGACGCCCCAAGTAGGCTCCTCTTTAGACTTTTCGGGTTATGTTTCACACATTGTCATTTCACTACTTTATTTATAAACCACAAGTGGGTAGCGATGACCTCGTTGGTTTGTACTTCTGGGTTCTTAACTTTGGAGTTATCGATCCATCCCCCCCCTCTCCCTCTGTGAACTACAACCCCACCGCTAAATTTTCCTGCAAAAAATCCAGTTGGTTTTTTGATTAATCAATCAATCAATCAAGCGATGGAAGCAAGTTGGCACTCGCATGCTACTCATAACACCCACACAAGAGTGCCTACATCTCCTTTGAAGGTTCTTAATTTCCTCTTTAATTACCATCTCGTTATGAGGGTGGTGCAACTTCCCTC
Organism: Ceratothoa steindachneri; assembly: GCA_963969495.1. NCBI lineage: Eukaryota > Metazoa > Arthropoda > Malacostraca > Isopoda > Cymothoidae > Ceratothoa > Ceratothoa steindachneri. Next base: position 28,171,692 of record OZ018330.1, on the reverse strand, counting down.
TGAGTTACTGTGGTGTTTATCGAGAGAAAGCCGAAATTATTACTTACCAAAGGTCATCATAAAGTCCCCATAGGGACTATCAGGAGGGGTGGCCATTTTGCTCCAAGGGTTTCGTAGATAGGGGTCGGTACCCCACTAATATCAAGTTATTATTCTGGGGAGGATTGGAGGGGAACCGAATCTGGCCCTATTTTTGAGTGACCCATCCGAAGAGTTTGGAGAAAGAAGGGAATTGCTTCGAGCGACAAGCGGAGGGAATTTGGCAAACTCTCGACCGAAGCGGAGCGCACCGAAAACACGTTGGTTCACTACAAAGGTCAGATCAAGACTGAGGGAAAAATTTAAAGGTAGATGCCACTGCCAGTTTTCAGAGAGAGAAACTAGAGAGACGGTAAAGAGACAGTTTTAGAGTGTATGTGCGTATGTATCGATGAATTTCTGTATGGAAGATAAAAACAATAAACGGTAGCCTTCGAGCCCATAAAATCTTGTTTGTTTGTCTTCTTAAATTGTCCCAATCTGTTTTCTCGCACGCGTTGCCGTTCATATATGCAACTCAACACTACCCATCCTATAAACCAAGGTTTATCAACATTTTTCCCACCTACCATTTACTTATGGCCACAATTATACATTTAAGGTCCAAAATGACAGTTTCAATACTCATTTGAAGTTACCTTTAACCTTAATTCTTAGCTACAATTCTAATGCGGCATTTTTTTTCTTATGGAAAGAAATAATCGAAATGAGGTTTGTTTAGACTGGCCTAGTCTACTAAACTCGAAGCCTAGATACTTCTCCTTAGTCTAACCCAAGGCTTAAATTTCTACCTACCTATGTCGTCATTTTTTGGGGGGGATGGGGCTTTTAATTTTGTATTGATATTGTTAATTTAGTTACGTTGTCGTAATATACGCAGTAAGAGTATGCGGTTATTTTAGCAATAGTTACCCATCATCAAACTGCATCAGGTATAGCTAGGAGATGTTTTTCATTTACGCCAAGCAAATTACTGTATCCTATAAACTAATCGAACAGCCTTAAAAAGAAGAACTGTACGAATTGTGTATTTTAACGTTCACAGTTGTCGCCGCAGTAAAAGGATAGCAGTTTACCTTACTATTGTAAGATATGCCTCCAGGGGTAGGTTAAAATAATCCCGTGAACTGCGACGGAAAAAGTATAGATAATAAACCTAATCGATACAGTTCTTTTTAAGGCGTTTAAATCGTTCTATTCGATACAGTGGGTGAGGTGCGTCCCCCAAGCATTGTTAATTTAATACTTATCGTTAAATCTGCATCTATAAGCTGCTCGATCTGTTCCTATGGCCACAACGTTGTCACTCATAACTAACGGTCATTCACGCGTGCGAGTAAACTGCCGGGCGTACGGTGTGAAACGTTTACTCATCGTATTATTATATGATAGAGAGAGTGAGCAACTCTCCTGAATCTGTCTTCAACCGATAAATAAAAATAATAATCAGCAAGTAAGGATATTTTTTTGTCGCAATATAAGAATTTCAAAGAATATGCATCTGTATGTATTTGCGACAGGACCTTTTAGCCCGGGCGACGCCGGATACCAAAGGTAGTGATGAATATTGTTGAAGTGTCAAAAGAGCAGATTCGTGATGTTACGTATTGGGAGTGTAGAAGAGGCAGCAACGCTAAGTTAAGAGCAGAAGGTTTGCGTTGAATATACGGTCAAGGAATAAATAGTGAACCAATACCAAAGATAGTTTATCTCAAAGATGAACCCTGTTCAGGACGACTAGTGGAATTTGATCAAGATCTTTTGAAAATAAAAGTGGAAGAGAATACAATTGTAACTATTGAACAATTGGCTGAAAGACTATATTCAACTATTTCAATTATGCAACGTTATTTAAAGGAGAGAGATGCGATTGGGGTAATGGATTTCACATGACCTGTCAGAGATATACTTGCAACAGGGAATCAATATTAGTTCACCTCTCTTTGTTCGATTAAAAAGCGAACCATTTATGAAGAAAATTGTTACTGGAGATAAAAAGGAGTTTATATACAACGTGGAAATAGGAAATACAAAGTGTAGAGTGATATTTATTGATTTTTTTTCTTCAGAACAATGTAATATTACGAAATACTTAAAATAAAACTTATATGATACAAGGATACGTAAATAATATTCAACGTGACCACCTTTTGCGTCAATGATATTTTCCCCCATTTTTCCAGTTCGCCCTTCAGAACTTCAACTTTTAATGAGATTTCTACTTAAGCATTGCCACACACCAAAGCCAATAAGGTTCTAATATGGCGAACTTGTAGGCCAAAGTTCTTTTAACCAAAACCCCTTAAAATTTGCCTGGCATTAGTCTTGAACCTTTGTGGCTGTATGTGAGGTTGTTTCATCTTGTTGAAGGAATACACCGGCGTTTTCTACGGTGGCATTCATCCAATGAATGAATTTCTTCTTCAACATCTCAAAATATACATTTTGATTTAACTTTATCCCCTCCCTTCACTGATGTTACATCCTCCCCCACCATCGCTAAAGGTGGCTTCTGTCTCCTGAAAGAAGTCTGCTGTTTAACCGGAATCTCATTTTTATTTTTTTACCCAAACACGACCATTTGGTGTGTCATGGTTGGCCTGGACAATGAACAACATACCATCCGTCCTAGAAGTGAAGGCTGAGAGTCATCAAGGAGCCATTGGAGCAGTAACTTCGCTCTTTCGATTCTCTTATTTTTGGTGGGGTTGGAAAGCAAATGGTCGTTTATCTCTATTGAATGGACGAAGTTTCAGATCATCTTCCAGCAACTTTTTGTATGGTCACATGGCTCACTTTGGCTTCCAAAGGAATTTGTCTGGCACTCTTCCTTCGATTTCACTTAATCTTGTCCATCGCGTTCTTGATGAGGGTTGGGGGGTCCTCAGTCATATTGGTGGGGCGTTCTCGTTCTTGGAAAACTACTGCTTTTCTCCTTAAGCCATTTATCTGGCTTTAAAACACCCGATCTTCTTACAGTGGGGTTCAATATTTTGAAAATATCGCGCGCTGTTTTCCCGCTTCTATACAGATATATGATCGATTCCCATTTTCCAGTCATATTTGTAAACGGGTGTTGTTTTGTTACGAATTTACACTTTGATCCAAAAAATTCAATAAACTTGCAGAACCTGTAATAAAGTAATTAATTAATAGTATGCAAACATTAAAATTGTTTATAAAAGGCAGTTTTCACCCTGTAAAATAATATTGAACGTTCTATGTAGATATTGGATTAGTCTTGGGGAAAAGCCAATACCCCAAATGGAAGAGATGCCTCATCCACGGCACGTTTTGTATTTGGTGTGATATGAATGTCATAATCCATCTGGAACTTCTTTACCCAAATCAGGTCATCCACAAAGAGATCTAGCGTGCTCAGTTGTGCTGTTTGCATGCATTCAATGAAGAAATGGTGGAGTCTAGTGGTAGAAATTGGTAACTTCGGTATCCTTTTTAACTTGATAGATAACTTTGCTGTCCCAGAGCTCATGCTAGCCGAGTGGATACGGCGTTGGCCTCCCAACGTCGCGGTATCAGGTTCGATTCCGAATCCCGGCATGAGCAGACACAAATGTCAGCGCACGTCGAGATCTGGCTACCGATTGGTGTACACGCTGTGCTCGCCCCTGTATTCGGGTGGGTAGATCTCGCACCTCTCACCTCACACATAACCAATCACAACACTGCTTTCTTTCATCTCCCGCCTTCACATCACAACACACATTCACTCTCTGTTCCAAGGAATCCTGCTGATGGGTATCTATATCCACGTACCTCTGACGCGGAACAGATCCTTCTTCCCCCAGGTGACGAAGGATTCCACCTCAACGCTGTTTGGTGTCGAAAACATAATACCCTCCCGGCACCTCTCTCCAAAAGATGAGCTGCTCCTGGGGCCCTCGGGCCAACCAGCGATTGTCATACTGACCTTATATAGATTTCATTATCCAGTCGGAGATCCTCCCAGTATCATGGAAGGATTGGCGCTGACTAACTAACTAACTAACTTTGGTGTCCTTTTTACCTGATAGGTCATTTTGGTGTCCTTTATTTATTTGTTAGTTTTACAGTTACTTCTATGGCTATCGGGGCTAGGAGGGGAGGGGTTAAGTTGTTCTATTAGTTGTAGCAACCATTTAAAATGAAAGCCGCTTACAAACATTCTTCAAATTCAGGTAAATAACGAAATATATTACTATTTTACTAAAAATTAAAGAAACATTTTTTTATTATGCTATGAGTGGGTCCGTTGGATATAGTGGGGTTTTATCATAAAAAGTTTCTGGTTCCAGCATTGAGCTATGGTAACATTGGAGATATTGCGGTAGTCTCAGGAGAGTTACGTCCTCTCCTGGTTGTGAAACCCCAGTAAGTGTCTCCTCTTTTCTCCTTGGGCCTTTTCGTGCGTCCAGAAGTCTCGCTTCATTGGGAAGGTTCTTTACGGCCCCCCAATTAGTTATACCCAACTAACCCATCATCATTTGACCTCCGATGAGTGCCTTCTTGCTTGTCCAAATTCCTCTTACTGCAATGGCAGTTTCAGGGTCCCCCCTCGCCACCCCACTTAGTGGTTGACTCCACCCTTCCTTTTAAGACTTCTCACATCTTGTTTCCATTCATCAAATGTGGTTCGTCCTTTGCGCGTTCGACACTTCCAGCGGAGGGGTCTTTCTGCGCTCCGCCTTTGGCGCGTTAGACACTTTTAGCCGAGTCTTTCCGCGTTTCGTCTTCGGTTTTATTGTCTCGGTCCTGAATGTCTTCCTCTTTCGTAATTCTCTTTTGTAATTAATTATCTTTTGTAATTATCTTTTTTGTAATTCTACCCAAGTTTTTCCTATTTTTAATTTAATTTGTGCGCCTGATGTGAATGGGTCATGATTTTTAAGTTTGGATTGCCGCCAACAAAATTACATTGCGACTGGGAGGCGGCTTCAAAGATGCCTTTCTAAATTCTACAGATTTTAGAGATTTTCTATTCTAACGAAATGGAGAATGAGGGGGGGGGGGGGTTGTCGGTGGAATCAGCAAACTGGTTTGCAGTGGGTAAATGTCATTGCTAAAAATATAATGTTTATATGAATAAATAAAAGTTGTTTATTGTCGATTAATTTTTTACGTAAAATGGGGCATTGCCTTTCGGTACCCTTATTAAAAACGCATGTCGATAACCAACGAGAGCATACCCACCAGAAAATTTGGCAAAGAAGCTGGTAAAGTTGTGAAGTTAGGGGGATGTATGGAATATCAGACTGATTTAAGGTATGTATGTGTGTTTTGTAGGTGTATGTATGTATATTTATAAACATATGTATCTACGTGTATATGTATGTATGTATGTTTTGCGTTTTTTCTTGATATTATTTCGAAATCTAAATTCTAAATGTTTTTGGTATTAGTTATAAAGGGTGGGGCAGAAAGGTTGCCTCGATTCCAAAGGTTAATAAAAAACAAACATATGAAGATACAAGAAAAAAACTTCGTATTTCTATGAGGTATATTAAATGCCAATTATTATCTGTTTCAGGTAGTACCACTATTGCCTGGAGTGGAGAGCATCGTGCATTTGTTGTGGAAGAGTTTCTTAAGAACGGTGAGTCCGTCGTAACGACGCAACGTTCCTTCCGAAGACACTTTGCTCTTCGTCGTCAGGATCTCGAACCGGATTGGAAAACAATTCGTCGGTGGATTTCTAACTTTAGAAAAACATCATCGGCTTTAAACAAGGAAAGTCCTGTCCGTCCCTGGACTGCTACAGGGCAAGAAAATGTTGCAGTTGTGACAGCTTCAATACAGCAGTCTCCCAGACATTCCGCACGAAAACACGCATCTCCCTTACACGTGTCCGTTCGAAGTGTTCGCAGAATCTTACACAGGTCTCTCCACATAGATCCCTACAAGATGAGGGTTGTACAGGAGCTAAGCGAGACGGATTATGAAACCAGCATAACTTTGTGTCGGGACATTCTCCAGACCATCCTCCCAACAGCTGTTCTGATCTGTAGGGATGAAGCGCACTTCCATTTATCAGGGGTGGTTAATAAACCGAACTTTCGATACTGGTCAGTCAATAACACTCGTGAACTCCACGAACGACCACTCCACAGTGCGAAGGTTACTGCCTGGTGTGCCATGGGTGATTTCGGCGTGTGGGGTCCTTATTTTTTCGAAGAAGGTGTTACATTAACTCTTACATCGGACCGTTATTGTGAATTCCTCGAATGGTTTATCCATCCTGAAGTCGTTCAGTTACTCGCCGTCCATAATTCGCAAAATGTATGGTTCCAACAAGATGGTACCACATCGCATACGTCTCGACGTTCAATCGGAGTCCTCCGTGGTATGTTTCCGGGTCATCTTGTTTCTCTGCAAGGCGATATTGGGTGGGCCCCACGTGCCCTGGATTTAGCCCTTTATGATTTTTTTTCTATGGGGGCACCTCAAATCACGAGTGTATCAACACTGGCCAGCAACTGTCGAAAATCTAAAGGCAGCAAAATAACTCAGGAAATCAATGCAATTCCACGGGACATGGTTCAAAGGGCTATGGTGAACTTTCGAGAGAGACTTCAAAACTGCATCGACATTGACGGTCGTCACTTAGGTGATACAATTTTCAAAACCACTTGAATCGCAATGGCATTTAATTTACTTATTATAAATACAAAGGTTTTATCGTATGATCATATGTTTGTTTTTATTAACCTTTGAAATCAGGGCAACCTTTTTACCCCACCCTGTACTAGCGTCGGTAGTGATCGGACGTGTTCTCAGCGAGCTCTCTATTCAGTGACATTTTTTTTTATTTTGGATTTTTCGGTGTAATATATTTAAGTTCGGGAAGATAGTTAACTTTGAGTGTTAGACATAATACTAAAGGAAATTATAATTATATTTTAAATTGAATCTTGAAATAGCTTCCGTTTGGTGAAATACGAGGGGCGGTCAATAAGTTTTGCAATTCGGATAACGAGATATGAGGAAAAGTGATTTATTATTTTTCAATATAACTACCCTCGACTTCAATGCACTTGCACCACTTGTCCCTGAGGCTTCGAATTCCCGACAACCAGAAATCCCCCGACTGCTCTTCAATCCACTCCTGTACGGCGAGCTGGACATCTTCATCGTCCCCAAACCGGCGTCCACGCAGTGCAGCCTTGAGCTGGCGGAATAAAAAGTAGTTGCTAGGGGCCAGATCTGAATTGTAGGGTGGGATGGTTGAGCTCCTCGAATCCGCACTCGCGCATGACAGCTTTTGCAACTCTGGCCTTGTGGACTTTGACGACATTGAAGTCGATCATGGGGCGTGAGGTTTCTCGGGACCCAACTTGTCGTGGATGATGTTGATAACACTTCCATGTGATATTCTAAGTTCTCGCTCGATTTCTTCGACCTTCACCCGTCGATTTTCTAGGATCATCCTCTCTACACGGGCCACATTGTTCTCGTTGGTCACGTCTGACGGGCTTCCTGGACGGGGGTCACCTTCCAAGGACTTACGACCATGGCGGAACTCCCTATTCCAGTGAGCAATGGTTGCATAGGAAATGGCGGTGTCGGTGTACACTGCAACCATGCGTTCATGGATCTCTTTTGCATTCTTGCCTTACTTGGTCAAAAATTTGATCACTGCGTGGTCTCAACCTTCTCCATTGTTGAAAATTTTGTGACTGACGATCTGCGATCAGCTACTGCTTCTTAAATAGACGAGGCAGGAGCGTGCGGCTGCAGGTCCTGAATTGTCCTAACTTGTCCTAACACCCCCACAAACAGCCATCCCCCTTTCTCTCTTTTGCCTTACCGATTGACAAAACTTATTGACCGCCACTCGTAGCTCCAATGGCCTAACTTTATCCCTGTTTTTTGTTTACACTTTTCTTGATTAGTTAATTAAAGGGTTTTGAAAAGTTTTTCAGTATGGCTGTTGCTTTGGATGAAGTGAGTATGCCTTTTGATGTAAGCAGTGTGTATGTAGTTTGTGCTTTTTGTGGTGCTGAAGGAAGAGCAAATGTATCTGAATGCTCGGTGTGTTATGTGACTAGTGAAAATGTGCCTTTGGTAGAGGAGGTGAGCCGGTTGAATGATAAGTGCAAGAGATTAAGTGGGTTGGTGTATGAAGTGAGGAGGGGTGCAAGTGTACGCATGAAGAATGTGGCTGGGACCAGGAGGGTGGAAGATATGCTTAGACTAAGGACTGGAGAGACAGAAGTTACTAATGTGAGTGAAGATGAATGGTGGGTTAATATAAATTGAATAGATAGGTTAGGACAGCTTAGGTATGTGAGTAAGAGGGACAAGGAACCTGCTAGGTTGACTAGCATATTCGATGCCCTGAGAGAGAAAGAGGTTGAAAGTGATTTGTCTGATGAGAACAGGAGGGAGGGTAATTCTAGGCCTAGGGAGACTAGGAGGATGACTCAGGTGCTTGTGATGGGTGAATCTCAGATTAGATATTTAGATAGGAAGTTGAGTGCGAGCAAATGGAAGGGAGTGAGAGTTTGTTTGCCGGGCGCTGATGAAAATTATGTGTCTGAGAGGTGTGATAGTCTGCTGTCTGTGTGTGAGAGGGATGTAAAGAAGGTGGGTTCATGTGAGTTACGTTAGAGGTACAAAAGGTTAGTTGAACGGATGAGTGAAAGTAGAGTGAAAGGCGGTGTTTCAGGTGTCTTCCGAGATTGGATGTGGGGATGGAATGGTTGTCTCGTGCAATTGGAATGAATGAGTATGTAAAAGGTCTGTATGAGGAGTCGGAATTAGTGTTTGTAGATGTTTGGAATGGGTTTATGGGAATAAGGAATTTTATGCATTGGATGGACTTCGTCTAAGCTGGGCTGGGGTTAACGTATTGTGGCAGGAGTGAGATAGTGTCGTTGGATCTTTGCAGGCAGAAAACTATTTACTGATACTAGTCAGGGAAATATAAGAGTACTGGGTGGGGCATGGAAAGGAAAGAGATGCAGAGGAGATAGAGCGGAAGGTATACATTCTAAAGGAGGTGCTTCAGGGATAGGAGGGCTGAGTTGTCTTTATACCAATGCTCGTAGTCTTAGAAATAAGAAATATGAGTTATTTAGTCATATTATTGATGAAGATATAGATATAATATGTGTAATATATCATGGGTTAATTAAAATAAATTTAATGACAACATGAGTGAATTTGAACTACAGTGTTATGATATGTACATTATTCAAAGGAGAGATAGGACTGGCGGTGGGTTGATTATTAATATCAGAAATATTATTTCTTCAAATCTAAATAATTCTATAAAGCAAGAAGTTGAGTCACTGTGGATAGATATTAGGGTCAGTAAAAATAGGATAATACACTTGGGAGCCTTTTACAGACCGACCGTATTGATGAGCTAATGATCAGGGAAATAAGGAAAGAATATGAAGTAGATACAGTTATCCTTGGAGACTTTAATTTAAATTCTGTGGACTGTAAAGTATGATAGGAAGAGTAATAGCAAGTTTTAAGTTTATAGAATGCTTTGAGGATATTTTGTGACTCAATTTATTAATAAGCCAACAATGAGTGCCAATATATTAGATCTGGCTCTTTTAAATGATAATCACATGGTTCAGGAATTGACTGTCGGGGAAGCATTGGGAAATAGTGATCATCAGATGGTTTGTTTTACCTTGGGAATAGTGAAAGGAAGAACATCAACAAAACACGAAAACTTCAAATTTTTATAGGGGAGATTACGATAAATTACGCAAATTGCTAAATCAGATTAGGTGGGATATATAATTCAGGGGAAAGAATACTTATGAAATGTGGGACACTTTTAAGCCTATATTAAACATAGTCCAGGAGCAGTGTATTACAATGAAGGTTATTAGGAAGAAATGTAGGAAGCCGTTGTGGTGGAATCAGAAGATAGCTATGAAAATTTCTAGTAAGAAAAGGGCATACCAGAGATTACAGAGAGAAAGTACTTTTGGCAATTTAAATCATTATAGGTGGACCAGAAATGAGATATATAAGATTATTAAAAAGAGCAAAAGGGCGGCAGAAATTAATTTAGTTAAAAATAATAATAAAGATCCAAGAAAATTCTTTAGCTATTATAGAATTAATAACAAATCTAAGTGATAAAATAGGACCTATTAGATATGAAAGGGTTTTGAAAGAATCTGATGACGAAATAGTAGAGGTTCTTAATCATCATTTTTCTTCAGTATTTACACAAGAGAATCAAGATAGATTAATTGATGATAATTCTAGGTCAAGGGAAGTAGTGTTGAATACCATTAATGTGAACAGGGAAATAATTAAAGGGCTTGTATTTGAGTTAAATACTATTAAGTCATCTGGCCCAGACAACATTCAGTCTAGGTTACTCAAAGAAGGTGTAGATAGTATTGCAGTAGCTCTTAAAAAAAATATATACTAGATCACTAGAGTTTGGAGAAATACCTTATGAATGGAAATTAGCGAATGTAGTGCCAATTTTTAAAAGGGAAGTAAAGAGGATCCGAATAACTTTAGGCCGGTAAGCTTAACTTATATCGTTTGTAAAATTCTTGAGAAGATAGTTAAGTAGGGAATTTCTGTCCATCTAGAGTGTGGTAGGTTAATAAATGATGCTCAGCATGGGTTTGGAAGGGGTAGATCGTGTTTAACATATTTACTGGATTTTATGGATTATGTAAGTAAACAATTAGATAGAGGAGAGAATGTTGATGGAATTTACTTAGATTTTAGCAAAGCCTTTGATAAGGTTCCACATAGGAGACTAGTTGGCAATTTAAAATGCACTCGATATGTGGTAAAGTTTTGAATTGGAAAACTGAATGGCTGAAAGACAGGAAACAGAGAGTGGTGCTGAATGGGGTGAGGTCACAGTCGAGGGACGTTATCAGTGGCGTACCTCAGGGATCCTTTCTAGGTCCTTTATTATTATTTATAGTTTATACAAATGATCTTGGGGAAGCTGTGAATAACAAAGTGTCAATTTTTGCTGATGACACTAAATTGGCAGCTGTAGTTAAAGAAGTTGAGGGTAGCTTTAATGCCTTCTCTGAAGCACCTTGAATGTGAAGGTAGACTTAGCGTACTAAATATGTTCTCATTTGAGAGAAGATGTGTGAGGAGAGATATGATTGAGCTTTTTCAAAATCTCTTCTGGGATGAATAAGTTGGATTTTAGCAATTTATTTGAGTTGGAAGGTAGTAATAGGACTAGGGGTTTCCACTTAAAGATTAAAAAACAGAGGTGCAGGTTGAATGTTAGAAAATATTTTTTCACCAATAGAGTGGTAGATTACTGGAATAGTTAGCCATCTGAAACAGTAGGCAGTCCAAACTTGAATGTTTTCAAACGCAGATTAGATGATTATATGGGAAGGGGGGGGGGGTTATGCTGGATGCAGTTTTTTATTATTGTATATCATGATTGATTTGGAATTGGACGAGTCTTGATGATGATGCTTTTTGTTTTTGACACATTCCTGTGGATGGTTCTAATCGTATATTGTAGATACATGATCTGACAGAATCCTATAGATTGTTTATATTGTAGTGAATGATCTGACATAATCCCATGGATACATTTTGTGGGTGGGTTTTGACAGATGCGGATGACCATTGAAAGGCCCTCGTGGCTTTTGTCATCGGTGAAATTATGTTATGTTATGTTTTTCACTCGTTGGATTACATCCACATCGTGTCTTGCACACATCCTTCCCCTACTTCCATAACTAGTGGAAGGGGAGCAGGGGTACACTCTTTGCATGGAGACCCTCATGCTTGCGTTATGGAAGAGGTCCAAGGTGGTCTCCTTGGATTATGTCCCTTCCACGTTGTTTCCTTTTCCCTTTCACTTTCGTGAAGGTTTTTTTTTACAATTGTGTGGCCGAGATTCTTTCGTTGGTTTTCGCTTTATTTTCTTAAATCAAAGTTGCATCTCTTGAGCAAAAGGGACAAGGAGCAGAAGGTCCAGTCGAAGTTAGCCTCAAACTGGTTCTCGAGACGCTTGTTCTTATGGTCCCTGGTACTTCTCGTTCCCCCCACACATCAAAGGGCGGCGGGGGTAATAGGGTTAACTACGCTGGAGCTGACATCTGGATGACTATGTGGTACCCAGCCCCCCAACACCAGCAGAGAAGGCCTAGGCCGCGGGGGTAACTTTCACCAATAGAGATACTGTCTAGGGAAACTGGTACCCTGTCTCGGGTCCTAGTCTGTACCTCTTTAACAACCTCCTAACTGTCGTTTCACTAGTTCGGAATTCTTCTAGTATCTAGTATTAAGAACTTGACCAGGCAGCTCATGCCGTGTGGGAAGAGAAGCCTTGGAACCTCTGTAAAAAAAAACCGCCCCTAGTTTGCAAGTGACCAGGCTTGGGGAGACCTGAGTGTCGGGGTCCGATTAAAATGATCAATTGGCTTCCGCCCTAGTAACCCATCCCTGTATAATGCGCTGACTCCCCTCCCTTGTGGCCGTTCCTGGGTTCCTAATGGTGTCCTTTATATGGCAGGTGGACCATGACACTGCCAGAACTGGACCATGTAACTGCCAGAACAGTCTCGGATCACGCCTCTGTCAGTCTTCAAAAGATAGATCTTTAGATCCAGACCACTAGTAAGGTAAGTAAGGGGTTCTTTGCTTAGTTGGGTTGGCTGTCTGGTTGCTCAATTTAAAACTGCAGCTTTTGGTGGTACGAGAGTAAAATTAGGAAAATTCTGGCTAATGTGGTTGTGGGTCTGACGTGACCAATAGCTTTTCTGTGCCGGGAGATGAACCATGGAAAGTTAATGTTAGATGGGGCATGTGGAAGCGGCTAGATGCAGGATATAATTGAACGCAGTTTTTCATTTTCTGTGTTTGACAGCTATCTTGATTGTTCAGGTGGAGAGGTTGGTGAATCTTGCTTCGAAAGGTTCATGCGAGGTGACTCTGTAAGGAACCGTATCCCACTTTGGTGTCAGGGGTGGGGAGGTTGGGATGTTCATGACACACCTCTTTCTGGAAAGTGGATTCCCTCCCCCCTCCTTAGTAGAGGGACGAGGGTCCTTTTCCACCACCTTCAGCAGGAAAAGTGGCATCCCATCTTCCACTCACTCTATGAAAACCTCCACGAAGTTATCTTCGAACCAGTCCACACTTGACTTTCTCATGATCATATCTGTGATTCTTCCCAGTGGAAAACAGGGTTCCAACCCAGGCAATTCAAAAGACATAGTACAAGGGTTCTCCTCTCTTTTGGAAAATGGAAGAGACAAAAAGGAGGACCCTACAGGACAAGGAGGCCTTGTAGATAGCTTTGTGTAGGAAAGGGGGCAAAGAAAAATAAAGAAAGGAAAGTAGCGAAACGAGTTTCGAACGCACTTCCCGCGTAGCTGCCTTTATTATCTCTCTTAAAAGTAATAAACTAATGTTAATTAATAATATGTGTATGATACGCAGAGACATAGATAACGAATACTTGATTGGTATCATCACTAAATCCCGGATTCTGCTACTTCCATAGTCGGGCGATAAGTCAGCGCGGTTGTTTGCCGCTATGCCCGCCAAGACCCGATTCCAGTCATTGTTACGATAAACTTAAGGTGAGACGCTGCTGCCATCTTGGAAAGTTTTGAAATCATAAGTTAATTGTATTTATTTGCAGTTGTGGGCTTGTTAGCTCTAGTACATACAAGGAGTTACAAGGAAATAAAGTACCCTAGGAGACTTTACGGTCCATTCAAAGAGGGTACCTTTGGACTAGCAACAGATTCACTGTTGACAACTTCCACTGGAAGTGCGTTCCACTTACCTCAGATACTGTAGGTGAAAAAAATTCCACACAGCTCACCGATGTAACGCTTCAGTTCAAGTTTGAAGCCGTGATTGCGCGTTCTGTTCTCACTCAGTGTGAAAATATCCCGGTAGTCAACATTGTCGAACCCTCAAAGTATTTTGAAATCTTTGATGAGCTGAATACGCAGTCTACGGGTTTCAAGCGAGAACAGATCTACTTCCCTTAGTCTATCCTCATAACTTTTATGTCGGATAGAAGGAATCAGTTTGGTTTCCCTAGCCTGTACGCGGTCTAACCTTGCGATGTCCTTTCCAAACGAAGGTCTCCAAAATTATACGGCATACTCCAGGTGCGGCCGAACGAGGGAGTTGTACAGACAAAGTACTATCTTTTTGTTACGGTATCCAAATTGGCGCTTTATGTAGCCTAACATCCTTTGGGCTTTCTTCTCCGCCTCGATGCACTGTTTCGAGAACTTGAGGTCGCTAGTGATAGTAACACCCAAGTCCTTCTCAGTGTCACTCGATTCAAGAGCAGTGCCCTTAAAGATGTACTGAGATTTGGGGTTTCTTGGCCGGTATGCATTACTTTGCATTCCCCCACGTTGAAAGGCATTTGCACGTGTCTGACCATTCTCCAATCCTTTGAAGGTCCTCTTGGAGGCGGGCAGTGTTCCCCTCCTTTGCCACATTGATACCAAACTTGGTGTCGTCGGCAAATTTGGAGATTTTGGCAACCATGTCTCGGTCCATGTCGTTGACATAGATAATAAACATTAGTGGTCCCAGGACGGATCCTTGAGGGACACCACTAGATACGGGCGCCCATTCAGAGGCACGACCATTCCTCACTTTGCATTGCCGTCTGTCACTTAGCCAGCTCTCTATCCAACCTGCTACTTTGCCGTCTATGCCCTGCGCATGCACTTTCCGGAGAAGGCGGTGGTATGGTACCTTATCAAAGGCCTTTTGGAAGTCAAAGTGCACAACATCCACCGCCTTGTCTCGATCATGCTAACTGAACACGAAGTGGAAGAATTCCACAAGGTTCGTCAGGCATGATCGTTGCCTTCGGAAGCCGTGCTGGGAACTCTTCAGTAGCAGGTTTGACTTTAAATAAGACGTTATCCTGTCCACTATCATGCTTTCCATGAGTTTACCGACTATCGAAGTCAAACTGATGGGTTGGTAGTTTGACGGGTGGCTGTGGTCTCCTTTCTTGAAGATCGGAGTCACCTCCGCCTCACGCCAGTCTCTAGAAACGCATCCGGTCGGGATTGACATGTTGAAGATAGCGCACAGATGTCGTGATACTTCATCGTACACTTCCTTCAACACCTTGGATAGAAACCCGTCCGGTCCGGGGGACTTATTCGTCTTTAGGTCAGCGATCTTTTTCTTTATTTCTCCTTCGGTGAAGTCCATTACCTCCAACTTTTCCCTCAAGTAGGAAAACGTGGGCTGGGAGATGAGACCAGACTCTTAAGTAAACACTGAAGAGAAGTAGTCATTAAGCAGGTTAGCGTTTTCTGTTTCTGAGTGAGTTAATGCACCCTCCTCGTCCACTAAGGGCCCAATCCTACGATGGATTGGTTTACGGCTATTTACATAGCGGAAGAACTCCTTGGGATTCTCCTTGCAGAGTCTCGCCACTCGGAGTTCCTCAGACCGCTTAGCCGCCCTTATGCTGGACTTCACTCTTCTGGCTAGCCTTCACTACTTGTAGGTAGTAAAGATGTGGACTCCTGCTATCTAAGTGAATAAGTTATAATGTGTGTAAAATAAGGGAAGCCAGCATATGATACATATATGTGGCTTGGGGATGGACGCTATAATGATCTAGAAATTGCAAACTTAGCCTTAAGCCTCACAATGCACGCGTTAATTTCTAAAATAACTTAAAAGTTATTGCAATAATTACGTAAATAATACAATAATTTATATAGTGCATTTACGCTACAATAAACATAACTATCATCGAATGATTTTATTAATTATAGTATTGTATACGTTTGTAAACAAACGAGGACGTTTAGGCTTAACAAGATTGCGATCGTCTAAAATTGTCAGAAATGGCGTCCTTGAACACATTTTTTTTTTATACGGCAATAGCTCCTCTATTCAGCAAAAATATTCTCAAATATATATTTTTTATTTTGATTTCGTTAACCTTTTATCGGCGCCGATATGTCGGTTATCGGCTAATTTGCATATCGGTGCAACCCTAATATATGGTATTGTTTATCCATAGATAACTGTTTATCATAACTGTGATATTAAAAGTCGTGACTACGATACGCCCCCTGAACTACACCTTCACCGATGCCTTGGGTTGATCAAATCATCTCTGGCTAGTTATTACGGTAAAATTATATTTTATTGTCGTTTATTATCATCACTAACTCTATAATTTAAGAAGGATATTTTTGGGAGTATTTGAATAATAATTTCATCTTAGTTTGGTAATGACTTGTGTTTTTTTAACAGTTATTTCTAATCATTCTTTTATAATATCAGAAAACAAAATGGTGAAGTTCAGAAATAAATATAAGTATCGAAATTTTGCGAATTTTTTAAGACCCAAATGGTGAAGTTCAGAAAATTTATTTTTATATATCTTCTATAATTCTATATTTTAGCAACGTGATATTTTGAAAGGGGGGAAATTTAGATTAGAGTTCCTTTTTAAAATGATTATAATTGGCGGTTCAGAAAATTTATAAAAATTTAACCATGGCTGCTTTTTTTTAGATTTTAAATTTTAATCTTAGTAGTGAAGCGCAAGCTCCCTCCGTAAGGAAAAGTGGCGAAGCCATTGCCTGGTAAATTTATATTTATTAAACACGGATTCAAAGACAGCAATAAAATCTAACTAATAATACTGTACTGTTATTCATATGATTACAAATGGTGTATTACTTTGCCAGAAAGGCCCGCAGCCTCCTAAAGTGTGTTTCTTGCCAGGAAGTTCTGGTAGAAGGCAACACCCTTATGTCCTTAGTGTAGGTGGCCGACCCTGATAAGCTACCAGAGACGTTCAGAGAGATAATTAAATTCCAGGACCGCGGCGGTCTCCTCTACCCTTCAAACGAGTGCATCCACATGGTCATGATGGCCATGGAAGTCTTCAAGGCGATTACAACACCAGGCGAAAGGGGGGCCAAGTTCCTGGCGGCCTACTCTTCAGAAGAAGTGTTCGTGAGTGTCTACAAGGAAATAATGAGCAATGACTTAGGCATGTCCCTGCTGAACTGTGTAAAGGGTTGCAACCTGCTCAGCCCCGTTGTTCCTGCCATCGCCAGGTCCCTCTTCCATGTCATGGGCAAAAGTATGGTGTCAAAAGCTAACAGTGATGCCCATGCAAAAGTCAAAAGAAGAGTCATAAAAAGAAGTAATCCGGATGCACCCGAGAAAGCTACCAGGAGCAAAAGTGACTACAAGAAGAAGAAACTTTTTAGTGAGAAAAAGTCCTAAGTCAATTTAAGTGTGCGTAGCCACTGATATTTGTTATGTATCTTTATTTTGTAGGGTAGATATTAGAATCCAGGTTAACCATGAAATAGGTTACTAGTACAGGTTATCCACGCCTTAGATTCTTATTAGCTATTACTTTAGTATACTTATTTCAGAATAATATAGTCGTTGCTCACCCATGGGCTATGAAAAAGATTTATAAAGTTAAGGAAAAAGAAATTAAATGCGGGGGGGTCTAGCTAAATGATACCTAATGGAAATATAATTGTTTGCTAGATTGGTCAGGTGTGGACCCTGGAGGTATTTCTTCTTTTTTTCTTTAATTGATGCGACCTACTTTATTTCATTTATTAGAATATACCTTGAAATATGTTTTAGTTAAATGTAATATACCCATTTTTCATTACAGTTCTAATTAAAAAATTTTCTATTTATTTTTTTTAAGTACCTGGAAAACCTATGGAATTTTGAAATTTGATATTAGTAGACACCCTGTAGTATCTAAGAATCCCATTGTACACAGCCTTATTAAATAAAATTGAATTGAATATAACCAACATCGGTTATAAATATAAGGTTTTTATTTTTTCAATTTCATTAAATACCCTTAAGTCACACTTTCGTTCGTTACGCTGAATCTGTAGGTCAAATAAAAAATTGACTTCACAGCTCAAAGTACATTGGTCCCAGGGTGCGTCATGCCAAATTTGGGGTGAATATCTTTAAAAATAAAGAAATGAGAACGATTTTTGTTTATACTGGTTAGCCCGACTATGGAATCACCCGATTTTGAGCTACCAATCAAGTATTCGTTATCTATGGCAGAAATTATAGTTGAGCATAATTGAAAAACTTCTAGGAGCGTCTAGAGGATAATAATATAGGAAACTATTTTGCTGAATAAATTTATTTTTGGTATATTGAAAATTATTTTATTAAAAAAAAACCCTCACTTTTTGTTACCTGATACTTTAATGGGGAGCAAATTTAATTTTAGGATTTCCTCGAGTGTGAAGATTAATGTATTTATAAAGTAATAAAAATCGAGTTTACAACATCTCTCTTACATCCAGGTAAGCGTCAAGTTTAGAATTAAAGAGACTCAAGGTTCTACAGTTAACTAGTTAACTAGTCCATTACTCTACAACTTAAGTACTGGAACAAAGGATACATTAAGGACCTTTAAATACTTAAATACTTCTAACAGTGTATAATAAATAAATATTTAAGTACTGGGATAAAGCATACTTTGAAGACCTAAATGCTTCTAACAGGGAATAAGATATATACCTACAGGGTGTCCCATAAGTCAAAACCCAGAGGAAAAATCAATTAAATTAAAAAAATAGCCAAATATCTATTACATACTCTGCTAAAAGTGCCCGGTTCTGGTTTCTGACTTATGGGACACCCTGTATACAGGAATTAAAGTATAAATGCGTTGGAGGAAACGCCACCCTTCCCCCTTCATGAGTAATTTTTTTAGATCCAAAATATTTTCTTTACGCAGAAATTATTAAAGGAAGTTTTGGTGGTTGTGGGGTTTAGGAATTACAGAACTAGGGACTAGTAAAGAGCTCAAGAGCTACTCAAGGCTAATTCAGGAGAGAAGGAAAATGTTTGAAGACAGAGGTAAAGGAGAGATAAAAGGGTGGTGAGAATATAAGGGGAATTAGGTTCTGTTGTAATATTTTAAAATAACATTTATCTATTCTGTTCTAAAAAATATATTTACCCAGGTGCTTGAGACGATCTTTTTAGGAGAGTTATTCCAAGTTTGTTTTATTTTATAACAAAAGAAATATTATTCACTCGCAGAGTTGAATCATTTGTTGTTTTATTTCTTATCTTTTAAAGTGATATATTTCAACCACTTTCCTTAGCGGGTTAATCATAGTTTGCTTTATTTTAGTGGATTAGAGTAGAATTCACGCTGATACTTAATGAGAAACGAAAGCTATGAAAGAGAACGACCTAATTAATTGACAAATACAGGACTAGTTTCTGAACGTCGCGCTTCACCCTTCGGCTGTACAAAGACTAACAAAAATTACCCAAACGCATTACTTTTATAATGAGATGGAAAAGAGAAAATACGTTCAAATAAGAAAGAAAACGACAAGAACAAAAATACATGGAGGCGATATTTATAAGGAAGGCTGACTCTTCTTGGGGTCTAGGGGATACATATTTGGGATGTGATGAGCGACCTAACCGCTGGATTAATTTAGAAATTCTCTTTCGACAGATTAAGGTTTAGGAGAGAATTGATTAATGCGAATTCAACTACCTGTCGCTTACACCAGTTATTGATATATATATATATATATATATATATATATATATATATATATATATATATATATATAAATATATATATATATATATATATATATATATATATATATATATATATATATATATATATATATAAATATATATATATATATATATATATATATATATATATATATATATATATATATATATATATATATATATATATATATATATATATATATAATATATATATATATATATATATATATATATATATATATATATATATATATATATATATATATATATATATATATATATATATATATATATATATATATGTGTGTGTGTGTGTGTGTATGTGGAAAACTCACAAAGTATGGCGTGAGTAAGCAATAAATGCAACAAAGTCCACAGGGAAAATGAATTATCTCTCTTCTCAGTGCACACAATAAGAAAACCAAACTCGTTAATTGGCTTTTGCTTTTTTGTGAGCGTTCCCTCTCCTTCGTATCATCCTTATAAATATTACAATTTTCAATACTTTTGTTATTCCTTGATAAAGAACTCGAAATAAAGTTCGAAAGTAGTTGGAATCCTCGTATTAATTTTCCCTGTAGGCTTTGTTGCATATATATATATATATATATATATATATATATATATATATATATATATATATATATATATATGTTAAAAATTGCAATGGACATGTTGCCTGTGCTCTCAGAATATTTGTGTTCATAAATTCTCTGAGATATCCTACCTCCAGTTTGTCCTATATACATTTCATTCCAATCTTTACATGGAATTTTATATACGGCTACTTTATTAGTGGATGAAGGGGATTATTCTAATAAAGTCGTCCTTTCATAAAGTTTTCGTTTCTCATTGTTTTATTTTATAAGATACGAAATGTTGTGCTTTCGCAGGGTTAAATCTTTTGTTTACTATCTTTAACCCCTATTTCCAGGATCCGGTTGGTTATCTAAATCAAACGACTGTATACACACAAACGAAGGTTAAAGACGGCACTTAACTTTTCCAAAACAAAAATATTCCATGAGATGATTGAAGGACAACGGCGTCGAAATAATTTGTGGTCTGCTTGAAAAGCATGCGGGAGGCATATCACCTTTTACAGGCGTTTCATAAAATGTCGATAATTTCACAATTTCACCATATTTTATTATTCATAACAATCTCTAAAAAACCATTATCATGGAACGTTTATGACAGTGTGGAGTTTCACCAGATTTGAGCGCCTTACTAATACCCTTGAATAGTTTCCTCTTTAAATTACTCGGGCCATGTTTCCTGCATTTTCACTTTCCCTAACTTCAACCCTAAAGGGGCGCGGCGATATGCCATCCTGGCCGCCATACTGACGGGATTCAGCATTATGTCCGACCCCAGCTTAGCCTCTTCTTCTTCTTTCAGACAGCCTGTATTTCTCCCCTACTTCGTCGCTTTTCATACAACCTCTCCCATAACTTTCTCGGGCCAGCCTCTAATTTCACCGTGTAGATGCTGACCTTCTTCTCAGCCAACCGTCCCGAATCGGGGCTAAGGAAGGAGGGGACAATGTTCCCTAACCCCTGAGCTCCGGTTTGGGATGGTGGCTTTTTAACAACCTGCTTCATCCCCACCCATACCTTCCTCAAATCCCTTTTCCTTTTCTCTTAACACACTATCAATTTTACGTCGTGCCCAAGGTGGAGCCGCCATGCTGAAGGGCTGCCAGGTCACTAGGCGGGAGGGCTGGCGTTTAATGGCAGCACCTGGCTCTACCAAGCCGGTACGCACCCCTTGCAGAGCGGGCTACTGCGAGGGGGGATGAACTATTGCATCCCATAAGAAAAGGAGGGTCACCATGCCCAATGATGAACAAATAAAAAATCTTCCCTCAATTTCCCCTTGTTTATGGACGGAGCCGCCCTCGGCCAGCTCCACAGAAATAATGGAGGTCTCCCCCTCCTCTGTGCTTGCGCTTGGGGATCCTCCAAATTTCTCTAACCGGAGAGGAGGCTTACTCCTCTACTTCGCCTACGAGTGTAGGGGACTCTCCCTCACCCCTTGCCTGGAGATGCCTTCGGGCACCTTCCTCTTACCAGCGGCAGTCCCCCCTTTTATTTTCAAAGGGACTGACAAGAAATCAAGCAGGCAGCCCATAGACGACTGCTCTCCATTGAAGCGGCTCGGTAGGGCAAACCCCCTTAGGGGTGAGAGGGAAGCCACGCCCCTTCGATCGCTTCCCTCAAAAGACCTGCTGGCAAGAATATTAAACCTTGCCGGGGTCAAGGCCTGTGCCTCCCAAGACGAGACTAAAGAAACTGCTGCCAGTAGGACATGCGATTTCCTGGGGGAGGGTGGCCAACTGGAGGCCTCCCCTGAGATAGACATGGTCCTTGAGGCAACCCAGCCTCAGAGGGTAGGGCTTTCCATGACAGTGAATCAGGTCTCGGCGTCAAGAACCGAACTCGAGTCCGCCCCTATGCAAGGTCCTTCTCAAACGGCCGGGGTTTCCAGGGCAGTACAAGGAGGGGAGGGATTTCCTCCAACCGGTGCCCCTGCGACTATCAGGACCGTCTCCATCTCGGAGAAGGACCTGGTTGAGGCCGGTCCATCTAGCCTGGAGGCTTCTCTCGGCAGAGGGAAGAAGAGGGTTCATTCTCCGCCCACCTCTCCTAAAAAGAAAAAAAAATAGGAAAAAGACAAAGAAGATTCAGGGCTCCTCTCCATCCACGGAGGCTGCTGGGACGGATGGGTCTGCTGCCACTTCGGTAAGCAACCAAGCCAAGATTGGTACATCCGGCCCCTCTGTCCTCTCAGGTGCGAAGCCCCTGACTAAGACGAAAAGTGCGCAGGACGGAGCCTCGATAAAATCGGGGCCCCTCATTCAGAGGTTACCCGGCGTTTTCGAGCCCGCTGGCTTCAAACGCTTCCTCGTTATTCGCTCCACTGATTGCAGCATGTTGGCCAAGGGCAACATGATTCATCAGAGGATAGCATTAGCTAGCTTAATTGGTAGAGAGCCGAAGGTGAGCCGTTTCTTGGACGGGAGTCTTTAGCGAATGCGGCGGATCCCTCCGAGGCGGCCAAGATAAGTGCTCTTCGGACACTTGATGGAACCCCAGTGAGTGTGATGCCGCACTCTACCATGAACCTTGTGAAAGGAGTAGTTTATGCGTTGACTACTCAATAGAGGACATCACCTTAGAAATGGCTGATCATGGGGCGGTCAAGGTCGAACGTGTGATGAGAAAACAGGAAGGGGCCTCGAGACCCACACCTGCACTCTTCGTCACGTTTGACTGTGACAAGCTCCCTGAGTCACCGTTACCGCGTGAAAGCATTCGTACCACTGCCACGGTGGGGCTATTACTGTCACCGCTTCGGCCATACGAATCGTTCATGTAGACGTGCAAAGTCAGGGTTACCCGAAGTATGTGTAAATTGCTCCAAGGCCGCACACGTTAAGTCCAAATCGCGTGTGGCCAAGTGTGTCAATTGCGGAGAGCCGCACTCCGCTTCTTCGAAGCAATGTGGTGCATATCTCCTTGATAATAAAGTCCCGGTCGTTCAGGCCCAGGATCAACTCTCATTCCGCGAGACTAAGGACTTGGTCCTGGCGCGCCTGGCTCTGCCTGAAACGTCTTACGCCTCAATGGTTAGAAAGACACCTTTTGCTCCTAGGCGAAATTGCCCCGCGCCTCCACCGAGTCGTTAGACTCACAGGAGGCAACACCCCTGAAGTTGGTCGCCAGGCCATCTTCCGGAGTTTCTAAAGCTATCCCCCGAAAGGAGGACAGCAAGAAAAGAGCTTCAAATCCTTCGCCCACGCCTAGTGGAGGGCTGAGTGGCTCGGATACGGTGGATCCTCAAAAAGAGGGGCCCCGCCTCCGAAGTCGCAACTCATCACTGCCCGAGAGTCGCTTCATTTTCTTGCCTTGACCTATATTTGTGCTCTTCGGATGCTCAGCCTGATTTTGATTAGGGGGTGGTCAATGACCTACATGGTATTGATCAGTTTCCCATTCAAATATCATTTTCAGAGCAACTGCCGCCTGAGAGCCCACCTCGGTGGTGCTTGGCGCAGGCGCGGTGGCCTGCATTTCAGGAAATGACTGAATTCTCTATCTCAGTCGAGGAGTTTAAGTCGGTGGATGAGGCCGTTGAGTTCTTCTCCGGCAACCTCATTGCCGCGGGCCTGACTATTATTCCCAGAACGTTTGGCCGTGCTGCACGCCGATCACTCCCGTGGTGGTCGGCGGAGTGTAAGACGGCCCTCAAACAGAAGCGTTATACAAGGGGCGGTCAATAAGTTTTGCCGATCGGTAGGGCAAAACAGAGCAAGGGGGAATGGCTGTTTGTGGGGGTGTTAGGACAAGTTATTACAAGTCAGGACCTGCAGCCGCACGCTCTTGCTTCGTCTATTTAAGAAGCAGTAGCTGATCGAAGATCGTAGTCACAAATATTTCAACAATGGAGAAGTTAGAGCACCACGCAATGATCAATATTTTGACCAAGGAAGGCAATAATGCAAAAAAGATCCATGAACGCATGGTTGCAGTGTAACCAACACCGCCCCGTCCTATGCAACCATTGCTCGCTGGAATAGGGAGTTCTGCCATGGTCGTGAGTCCATTAAAGATGACCCCCGTCAAGGACGCCCGTCAGACGTGACCAACGAGGACAATGTGGCCTGTGTGGAGAGGATGATCCTCGAAA
Source organism: Ceratothoa steindachneri (assembly GCA_963969495.1). Classification (NCBI taxonomy): domain Eukaryota; kingdom Metazoa; phylum Arthropoda; class Malacostraca; order Isopoda; family Cymothoidae; genus Ceratothoa; species Ceratothoa steindachneri. The sequence goes on along the minus strand of OZ018330.1, from coordinate 28,147,413 downwards.
ATCGACGGATGAAGGTCGAAGAAATCGAGCGAGAACTTTAAATATCACATGAAAGTGTTATTAACATCATCTACGACAATTTGGCCATGAACAAGGTCTCTGCTCGTTGGATCCCTAGAAACCTCATGCCACATGATCGACTTCAACGTCGTCAAAGTTCACAAGGCCAGAGTTGCACAAGCTGCCCTGTGCGAGTGCGGATTCGAGGAGCTCAACCATATCTCTACAGTCCAGATCTTGTCCCTAACGACTACTTTTTATTCCGCCAGCTTAAGGCTGCACTGCGGGGACGCCGGTTTGGGTACGATGAAGATGTACAGCTCCCCGTCTAGGAGTGGATTAAGGAGCAGTCGGCAGATATCTGGTTGTCGGGAATTCGAACCCTTAGGGACAAGTGCATTGAGGTCGAGCGTAGATATATTTAAAAATAATAAAAAAAACTTTTCCTCATAAATCGTTTCCTTATATCCAAATTGCAAAACTTATTGACCACCCATAGTACCTACATGCACTGTAAGCGCTGCCGAACGATTTCACTGTCGCTGAATTTCGTCTGGCTAGGGCTAGGTTCCAGTCAATTTCGAAGCACGCCCACCGCTCTTCTTGGTGGGAATACATCATTCGGTACGGGAGATTACTTGATATGCCCATTTCGGAGACCGGATTGTGATCAATAGCAACTCACAAAGCGCCCTGAGTGCTCTCGGGGCATTGGAATCTCCGCATCCCCTGGTTCGCGATATCCCTGACACCACGGTTTTGGCGAGCTGGGCGGATGTTGAGATTATCTTCTGCTGGGTTCCTGGACGTGTAGGAATTGCGGGGAATGAGCGCGCCGATGAGGGCGCCAAAGAGTCCGTTAGGATCGGGTGACCAGACCAGTGTTTCGTTCTTCCTCACACAGCCTACATGGCAGGAAACGGGCAGCTCTTCGGACTGCTTGGCAAAGAAGATGGGAGACGGTCTAGGGGAACTTAAAGTTGCGTGCAATTGCGCCGCGACTGTTCCCATGGACCTATCCCCCCAATGTCGCGACGGCTTCAGGTCGCTTTCTGTCGTCTCCGAATCGGGCAAACTCGTGTGACGCATGGCCATTTGATGGAGCGCTCGCCTGCGCCCTATTGTGACGACTGCGTCGTCCCCCAGACTGTTCGGCACATTCTTGTCGAATGTCCTAGTCTGGGTGATCTTCGCGCACGTTACCTGTCCCGGTACCAGGATGGGCGGGTTCGCTACCGCCTATCCCTTGTACTCGGAACGAGTTCGTGCACACCGACCTGTGGACTTTTATACTTTTTGGAGGAGGCCGGCCTTTTCCCCGTTTTTTAATATTTAACTATGGATCGCGGTCTTCTTCGGCGGGGGAGGGCGGGCCTTCCCCCTTCGACGGAGCTCGCTCTATATTTTTTCAATTTGTTTGTTTTTCTTTTGTTTTTTTGTTGTTGTTTTTGTTTTGTTTTTAATTTGGCTTTTAATAATAGATTTAGGCTAGCTTGAGTACGGTGACTTATGCCCTAGAAGGCAATCGCCAGATGGGATATATATATAAAAAAATAAAATCCCTAACTTCACATTATCTTTCTTTACATATGCCATTAAAAACGTTCTGACAGAGTTACCCTCGTTGTTGTTGTCATGTTAGTTTCATTATAATAATAAGAAGAAAATTTGTACTTCCTCTTCCCTCACCAGTTTAATTGCAAACCTCTTCCAGATCCTGCTTTCGGAGATGCCCTCGTTGGTCGCACCCGTCTTTGTTAAACCCCATTCAATCAATCAAGTTCAGAAAGAGGAAGTATTCATTTGTATTAGGCGAATCGAATCTCATCTTCATCACACCTCATTGGTCCTCTCATTTCATTACTCCTCACCTCACATCGTTGGTCCTCTTCTCTCATCACTCTTCGCTACACTTCGTTGGTCATCTTCTTGCATCACACCCCGCTCCCCCTCGTTGTTCCTCAGCAAATTACCTCGTATCTCCCTCAATTTCGTGGAATTTACATTAATATATTCGTTCGGGTCTCATTTGACCACCTGGAAGCCCCCCCCCCCCTCCTTTTTATATACGGCCCCCATAAACCGGGATTTTATCGGAATTTCAATGATTTGGATCGGATTTTTGAAATCTCATTCGTTTTTGGTTTTTGCTCCCTAACTCCACCCGACCTCAGGGGAAGGGGGGCTCTAAAGGGAGGGTGAAGGATAGAGGGTGTCTTGCGGGTGGCAGGGAAAAGTGATGAGGCGAAAGATTTGATTTTTTAAATATCGGAAAATGAGGAGGGACGATTTTGTAATCCTTCTCCCACTCATTCGGGGAGCAATGGAATTCCTAACGGGGGTATTCATCTAGATCCGATTCTGGATTATATTCTATCATAATTTAGACCCGATTCGGACTATTATTTAACATGAATTATCCCCGATTATGGTTATTCGTTATCATAATTTATCCCGGATTCAGGATATTCTTTATCATAATTTAGACTGAATTCGGATTATTATTTATCCTAATTTAGACCCGATTAAGTTTATATTTTTCATAATTTAGCCCCAAAATAATTTATTCTTCGTCAGGTTTTATCTTTATTTTCTTTCTTTTTCTTTGTTTTTCCTACTTTGGTGCACATATATCATAGAGAGATATGCTTATGTAATTCCTAGGGGTTACTAGTTGGGTAGTGTGATGTCACGGGCTTTATTGGTTTCCACTATTGTGGGATTTTTAGAAGAATCTTGATATCTCTCTACTGAATGTATTGATCAGTGGCTTGCAGTCAATGCAAGCAAGGGAATAAATGCTTTCCTTATTTAAGAAAAAAAGATTAAGAAAGAACACTCCAACAATTAATATGACAGTAGAATTTAGTTTATTCTCACATTTATGCTTGCCTATACTTGTATACGCCATTCGGTACCGTTCACTTTCAATCGAATTGGCGTTAGACCATGATAAGCCCGACTGCAATTGAAGAAATGCATCTTTTTCATCAAGATTTCTACTTTTTTTTTCCTAATTCCAATAATAGTTCTGCTTTTTGGTGTTTTGGAATGAATAGTTTAAAAGATGTTCTGCTTTTCTTAGCAATCTCTACAGTCATTAGAGTTTTATGATTTTTATCTAGATATTTCAACGCCGTGTTAGAATTAAGAAAAAAATAACCTATTTGTGTACGGAAAAGGAAGCAAATTTGGATCTGCAGTCATCAGCTTTCACCTAGCAAGCCTGCGAGGTTGGCAGAATCTAGGAAAAAGCAACAAACTATCTAAGACACATTGACATAACTATTATTATGATCTGAAGCTTAAACAAATTTTTATGCATATTTAAATTCTGGTTATAGAAAAAAAAAGCAGCTAAATAGTAAAAACTCTAGTATGGTTAAGCTCTTATATCTTAAGATTTTGTTAATATTTCCGGGATTCTGGGGAGCCTACCATAGTCAATTAGTCAACCTTCGTATCTTTGAGATCAGTAGCCCTGAGATTTAGCTTAGATAAGTGTGGGGTATTGTTTATTCATGTTTTTAAACAAAATGGATTCAAATGAAGTTGGGAGAAAATACGATTATAATAATTGAAAAATTATTAAAAATGAAGTTCAGTCTGATGACTTATAATGAAAGAGAAACTATTATTAAAACAGGTAGTCCTACACCAACACTATATCTGTCATCCAAAACAGTGTTGCACTCGTAAATTCAATGTAGGTCAATATGAGAGAACATCTTGGCTAGCTGGTTGTGCATACTTACAGAAGCTATTTTAGAATTTAAATAAATTTTAAAAAGATAACATTAAACAAATTAACATTTAAATAAAGTGAGTAGCTTACAATTTTATAGTTATTTTTAATGAACAACATACTTTCTTCAATTAAAATATTTTTTTTGTAAGACTTGAATTGCTTCCTCATCTTCAAAAGTCACTGCACGCCACTGGTTTTGATAAATTTTATTGATATCATAACATCTTTCTCTGATGTCTTGTTAGCATTCACTGATGTCTTCATATCTTCCTATGGTGTCTTGACATCCTGATAAAGTTTACAGCGTTAACGTTAATAACAGAGATATTTTATATTACTTTCTGTAACATTTTAAAATGGTGCAATTGCTTTCTTGCATTCTATAACTACATCATTCCTCCCTAAACTTCACTACGTTCACATGACTTGGATACAGCTAGCGGGTGTAGGTTTAATTTTATTTTTTAGAAAGATCTCTTATTTGTTTTGTCCACAGCAATTACGCTGGTCAAAGCAGCTTTCTCGCCGAAAGAGATTATCTTGGGAAGTTCCGTTAGGTTGTGTATCGTGAACGCTGCTCCTAAAAGACCGGAAAGGGGAGAGTAGGCAAAAACCATAGCTGTTAAGGCCATTTGATTGGGATTTTCCTCATCCCGACTATCTTCAGAATAACAAAAGATAGATAAAAAGTGTGGAAGGGAGTAAAAAAATAGTGTCAGACTCTCCCGCTTCCCCATCACTGTCCCTCTTATGCCCCCTGAGGGCACAGAGGAAGAGGTTTAGGGGGAGTGGAGATGTATAGAGAGGTTTAGGGGGAGGGGAGGTGTAGGGAGAGGAAGAGGAGAGTAAAGAGATAGTGTAGTAAGAAACTAGGAGGTTAAAAAGTTGACCTAGGTGGTCTATGGCCCAATCAAAATATTTGTGTTTATAAACATTTTAAATGAACATAAGCCAATTTTCCTCATTTTTTTTCTTACATCGAAAAAGTTTTTGATGACAGAAACGTCCATAAACGGACCATGTAGGCTGGCATTTTCTTCCCTACTCTATTTCCCATTCATTTTAAAGATTTTGAATATTGCGAAAAGATTCGTCCGTATGTCCACAATTCATTTCCCGTCGGATCTTCCAACACAAGCCATATCCTTTAGAGATCCAATAGCATCCGCGGAAGAATTTTTGCCATTGGTGGAATTTTACTTTCGTCTATTGTGTTTTATTTTCAATGGACGGTTCAGTCTTCATTTATCCCTCTTAGTATAAGACCTATCCTTATTCATGGTAATGGATTTTAGCTTATTCTTTTGAGGTCTCTGACCTCGAGAAAGGAAGGCTGTAACGCCAATCCTTTTTTCTAAGAACCTTATGTCTATTTTGCGCCTACACACGTGTAAGTAAGGTTGCTTCAGCTAACGCTGTGATTTCCCATTTTATGATATAGTCTAGCGTCGTATAGTATAGTGTTGTGTATATTATAGTATCTTATAGTGTAGAGTATAGTGTGGTATATAGTTTGGTATGGTGATTTTAATATAATGTGAGGGGCATAAATCATGCAATCGATCCTTAAACTTTATTTAACCACACAAAATTAATGTACTGTATACGTGAGTTGTTTAAATCATTAAATATCTTCATTCACATTAATTACATTGGAGAAAAATATTTTGATCGCATTTATACTTTTACTTGTTCTTACCTAATATTGATGTGCTGAATTCAAATCGGGTGAGATTTTTTTTTCTATAAGCTACAGATATTTTGCATTTCAGTTTTTTTTTTCATTTTAGAGGGCAACTTTTGACATCTTTCGCATAATGCCATGTTCTATATAAGCAATTTATTGTCATACTATGTTAAAATTAGGCTTGAAACAACAGCTAAGATAAATAAGCTGCATTTTTTTCGCAACATGTATAGGCATCATAATGCGTACCAGAATTTGAAATAAAGGCAAAAGAAATCAAATATGCTGCATAAAAAATATGTATTACTACAGGGGTGGCATTCAAAGATTCTAAGAACAGGTTCTCTCACTCTCAGTCTCTAGTAGCAAACCATACTGGGTGCCCCGATATGCCGCAAAGGTTGATCTTTGGGTTGTTACGTGCTAGAGTCTAGCAAGTAAAATTATTAATTTTAGTTATTTTCCCAAATCAAAAAAGAGAGAGAACCCCTCATTTAAGCTAAACAACTAGTTCTCCGGATTAAGGAAATTCCAAGAACGGGTTCTTTCAAACCGATGCAAATCTTCTGAATCCCATTACTATTATTACTACTAGTCAAATCTGAACCCTATATCCATTACATCCAAATATCGATGTGCACCGATGTGATTCAGAAAACCCGATGAAATAAAAAGAAAAATGCTCAAATTGTTCCTATTATGGCAAGAATTTGTGATTGTAGCTCTTGCGTTTGAAGACTGCCGGGGTCATCTCGCTTGATACTCCAGCAGTAGTCAGCCTTCATATATATGTCTGTATCATCGCCCTTGATAACACTCTTACATTGCCATGAGGTCTTGGTGGTAACGCGCTACCTATTCATCAGCTACAGCTCTGAAGTTGTCGGGGAAATGATGAAATGACTATTGAAAAGCCAACAATATTCTAGAAACCAAGTCCTCATAGTTATCTGCCTTTTTTACCTAGAAAGTTTTGTATAACCACCATGCATGACAGCCACGCTGTCTTCTCTTTGTCATTCATCTTTCTGACAAATTCCACGTCACGTATAAAGGCACGAATTTGAGCTTAACCATATACACCTGCTTCGATTTTCTCAATAGACAAAGAAGGAAAGAAAAACTACAGTATGTGCTGAAAGCATTCACTGTCAGTACTCAATGCTGTCATAAACGCTTCATCAAGCCAAGCTTGACATGGAGTTGGGGGAAAAATGATTTTCTCTCCACTGAAGATCGGGTCAGTAGTCAATGACAATGTTTGACATCGCTGCTTTTAGAACAGAGATGGCGAACCACTGACCCTAGATCACGAACTGACCCACACCCAATTTTCTAATGACTCACCAACAGTTTTATTTATATTAAAATATTACAGTAATTTTTTAATGTTTCCTTTAAGGTTTTCAATTTTCAAAATATTATTCTGCGCCGTTTGATAATCATTTCATGAAGTAATTTTCTGCATAACTGCAAATTACTTTTCAGTCGCTTGAGTTTTGTCGTCTCATATTGTTTCGTTCAGCCCGCAAACATAAACTTGGTTATGATTATAATAATATCTGTTTAATTTGAATAATAAACGAAGAATTTCGAAATGAAAACTTGAAAATGCAGTTCGCACATTCGTAATTTTACTATTTATTGAAATAAATATTTTGTGTTTTAAAAGTCAGCATCTTATTCTTATTCTTATGAAGAAATATTAAAATAATTAGGTATTTCCTTTTCAAGAATAAAATAACATAATCCTGACTGATTTAAAAACAATTGTGTATAGATCTGTTGCACTTTCTTGTAGCCAATTTTCTGAATATTTTGAATTCAGTTGTGGTCATTCCTTTAAGAGTGCCAAAATTAGAACCAAAAAAATAATGACTAAAAAGAAAAGGAAAAATGGTTCCGAATGTACTGGAAGTGGAGGGTTATTTTACGAAGAGTGGAGTTACAAGGAGTTACAAGGAAAGAAAGTACCCTAGGAGACCTTACGGTCCATTCAAGGAGGGTACCTTTGGACTAGCAATCGAGCGTCCCTAAACGGCAACTTTTCAAGACTTTGTCTAGTCTTGACTTGAACTGGTCAATAGATTCACTGTTGACAACTTCCACTGGAAGTGCGTTCCACTTACCACAGATACTGTAGGTGAAAAAGTTTCCACACATATTGCGGTTGTAACGCTTCAGTTCAAGTTTGAAGCCGTGATTGCGCGTTCTGTTCTCACTCAGTGTGAAAATATCCCGGTAGTCAACATTGTCAAACCCTCGAAGTATTTTGAAAACTTCGATGAGCTGACCCCGCAGTCTACGGGTTTCAAGCGAGAACAGATCTAATTCCCTTAGTCTATCCTAATAACTTTTATCTCGGATAGAGGGAATCAGTTTGGCTTCCCTAGCTTGTACGCGTTCCAACCTTGCGATGTCCTTTCGAAACGAAGGACTCCAAAATTGTACGGCATACTCCGGGTGCGGCCGAACGAGGGAGTTGTACAGACAAAGTACTATCTCCTTGTTACGGTATCCAAACTGGCGCTTTATGTAGCCTAACATCCTTTGGGCTTTCTTCTCTGCCTCGATGCACTGTTTCGAGAACTTAAGGTCGCTAGTGATAGTAACACCCAAGTCCTTCTCAGTGTCACTCGATTCAAGAGCAGTGCCCTTAAGGAAGTACTGAGATTTAGGGTTTCAGTGGCCGATAGGCATTACTTTGCATTTCCCCACATTGAAAGGCATTTGCCACGTGTCCGACCACTCCCCAATCCTTTGTGGGTCCTCTTGGAGGCTGGCAGTGTTCCCCTCCTTTGCCACATTGATACCAAGCTTGGTGTCGTCGGCAAATTTGGAGATTTTAGCAACCATGTCTCGGTCCATGTCGTTGACATAGATAATAAACATTAGTGGTCCCAAGATGGAACCTTGAGGGACACCGCTAGATACGGGCGCCAATACAGAGGCCCGACCATTCACCACTACGCGTTGCCGTCTGTCACTTAGCCAGCTTTCTATCCAACCTGCTACCTTGCCGTCTATGCCCTGCGCACGCACTTTCTGGAGAAGGCGGCGGTGTGGTACCTTGTCAAGGGCCTTTTGGAAGTCAAGGTACACAACATCCACCGCTTTGTCTCGATCATGCTCACTGAACACGAAGTGGAAGAATTCCACAAGGTCCGTCAGGCATGACCGTTGCCTTCGGAAGCCGTGCAGGGAACTCTTCAGTAGCAGGTTTTACTCTAAATAAGACGTTATCTTGTCCACTATCATGCTTTCCATGAGTTTACCGACTATCGATGTCAAACTGATGGGTCGGTAGTTTGACGGATATCTGGGGTCTCCTTTCTTGAAAATTGGAGTCACCTCCGCCTCACGCCAGTCTCTAGGAACACATCTGGTCCGGATTGACATGTTAAAGATAGCGCACAGATGTTGTGATACTTCATCGCACACTTCCTTCAACACCTTGGATAGAAACCCGTCCGGTCCAGGGAACTTATTCGTCTTTAGGTCAGCGATCTTTCTCTTTATTTCTCCTTCGGTGAAGTCCATTACCTCCAGCTTTTCCCCCGAGTAGGAATCCATGGGCTGGGGGATGGGACCACACTCTTTAGTAAACACTGAAGAGAAGTAGTTATTGAGCAGGTTAGCATTTTTTGCATCTGAATGAGTTAATGCACCCTCCTCGTCCACTAAGGGCCCAATCCTACGTTGGATTGGTTTACGGCTATTTACATAGCCGAAGAACTCCTTGGGATTCTCCTTGCAGAGTCTCGCCACTCGGAGTTCCCCAGACCACTTAGCCGCCCTTATGCTGGACTTCACTCTCTTGGCTAGCCTCCGTTACTCGTCAAAGGCACCTGAAATCTTCGATCGCCGGTACGCATTTCTCTTCTCCCTAAGCAGTTGGCCGATTTCTCGATCAAACCACTTTGGCTGAACAGAAGACCGACGGAGGCATTTCAGAGGGATGCAACTTGATTGAAGACTCATGAACTTATTTTTGAAATTGTTCCACGAATCCTCAACATCTTCGCATACCGCTAGCCTTACATCAGTCAGCCCAGAACGAAGGCTCGCAAAGTCTGCTCTTCTCAAGTCAAGTTTCCTTGATTGACTGGCAACAGACCTTACCTTCGGAATCTTGACGGTAAATCTAACTAGCTGGTGATCACTGCCACCGAGCTCTTCGCCTACAGAGAGATCCTCAACGATATCATCATCAGAGGTGAAGACAAAGTCGAGGATATTGTCTCCTCTCGTCGGTTCTCTGACCCATTGAGTGAGGAACTCGTTGTTTGCGAACTCCAGGAGTAGCACGCTCTCGCCACAGGCTGCTCTGGTTTCCCAGTCAACTTGTCTGTTGAAGTCGCCCATAACGATGCACACTCTACCTTGAACAATCTCACCCAGCAGCTGGTGTTATTCAACAAAATAAAAAGGATTTTGCTGTCTTTGCAAGGAATCAGTTGTAGGTCACTCATATAATATTAAACGCCATTTTGAAATAAATTATCAAAATTTGTGCTCAAAGTCAAATGATGAAAGGAGTGAAATTATTTGAAGGCAAGTAAAACAACAGGAACAACAATGTAACAATTTCAAAAGGTTGTTCAAAACAAATAGCAATATTTCAGCAGCTAGTTTTATGTTATCATCTGCTATTGCCTAACACGGAAAGACACTTTCTGATGGCAATTATTTAAAATGAGCTTTTTTTTTAATCGTTCAAAATTTTTGATTTGAACACTTTCAAAATAAAGATTAGATTCCTAAACGAATTAATGAGTTGCCACTCGCTAGAAATACGGTGAAAGATAGAATAGTTGCTATGGACAGAAATGTAACCGATCAACCTTAACTAGATTTGAATAATGCAGGAATGCTTTCAGTTTTTTTGGATGAAAGTAAAAATATTACATTGATTGCCCGTCTAGCAGTTGTTGCATTATTTCCTTCCGAAAATATAATGAAGGAAAAGCTGACTAAATTGATGACACCATCTTAAAAAGAACTAGAGGTCAAATTATTATGATCAAATTAAAGAAGGAATTTATTGAACTTGGCATTGACTTGTGAAATATTATATCTGTGGCAACTGACGGAGCTCCAAGTATGATTGGAAAACATGCTGGATTTGTGCAATTACTGGAACGACAAGTAAATTACAATTTAATTGAATTTCATTGAATTTGGCCTAAAAAAAATCCCTGCGTGCAAAAGGCAGTTTGAAGTCATTAGAAAATGTACTGTCCAATGATTGTGAAATTTATAATTCTCATTCTCTTAACAAACGTCAATTTAACAAACTATTGCATCATATTGACATTCAATTTTGGAGGTTATTCATGTATATCAATGTCAGATGATTAAGGCGTGGTCAGGTATCGAACCGATTTGTTGAGTTGTTAAAAGAAATAAAACTTCTCTAAAGTGACAAAGGACATACATGACTATTCAGAACTGACTGATATGAATTGGTTGAATGACACATTTATTTTTCTGATTTAACATTTCATTACAATAACTTGAATAAAAAATTGCAAGGTTGTGGATGTGTTGTGCCCTCAATGTTTAGGCATATTAAAGCTTTCTAAAAAAAAAAGCTAGACATTTTTTAAAGAGATCTGAAAGAAAACGAGATGAAGTATTACAGAAATACTCTTGAATTACAATTTAACTGACAATGCAGGAAAGGAAGAAAATGTCCTCAACAAGTAAACGCCAGTAGTAAAAAATTGCCAAGCATTTACTCTCAGAGAGGTTTTCCAATTACCACAACTAGATGCCACCTTACAATATATTTATTTCCCCCATCCTATTCTGTTTGGAGATCTTAAGCTATCAAAGTTCGATTGGCTTGACCTTAGTAACTTGGAAATGGAATTAGTTGACTTCCAAGAAAGTGCAGTGTGGAAAGCAAAATTGATTGACCTCAACCTGAAGTTGCAAAAAGAGGAAGTAAGGACATCAGTTTTGAATGTAACGAAAGAAAATGAATCCTTAGAAAGCAGAGTAGAGAACTTCATACACGCAGAATGGAACTCTTTACCGAACTCCTTTGCTTCAATGAAAAAGTTGCCATTAGCTATACTTAAAATGTTTAGTTCCTCTTATTCACGTGAATCGTTGTTTTCATCCATGAATTTCATAACATCAACCACCAGGAATCGTCTTGGTACGGATATGAGTATTGCATGTGTGAGAGAAACTCAAGACAACAAATTATGAACCTCGGATTAAAACATTAGCAGGTGAAGTGCAGCAACAAGTCTCTCAATAAAAAGATATACGGTAATTAAATAGGTGAACCTCTTATGTTTTTTTTTAAATATAAATACTAAAAATAACCCGTCATTTAAAAAGGTTCGTCATCCATGATATAGAGTTTCACGGTTGGCCATTCCTTCTGAGTCCAGTCTTTGTCTCCAGCTCGACTACCACACATGCAGAGATAACATTGGAACTTGAACCCTTTCTGTTGGCCAGGAAGGATGTTGACCATTTTAGGTCCACACAAATGATCCAGTTTCACTGCAAATATTTGAGTAAGTCAATGAGCATTTTTATGTCTTCATGGGTTTCTCGCAAATGCACCGATTGACCAACTGAGACTACACCCAAGCATTACCTCGCTTAGAACTATCCCAAAATAATCTTCATTCTGTAGGATTATACAAGGCAACACCTAACTGTGCAATAAGTCCTCGGATATCGTGCCAGTAAACAAATAGATTGTCTTCTGAAAAACAGGTCACAAAAATTTGATCCCTGGAGGCTAATATCTGCGTTGTTTTCTTGGACAGAGTCAAATCACATGCTAAGCCATTCAGTTCCGCCTGAGTGAAACGCTGAAGGTCTGATGATTGTTTCGCATTAGATGAGGAGTCTTTGGAATCTGAGACCATGTCTTTAAACTCCTAATCAGATTTAGTGTTTTCATCTTCAGTGGAGGTATAACCATTAAGATCTGGAATTGGAACTTCCTCAAAATGCTGAGTATGTCAAATTGCAGAGAGAATAATGGGATAGGAGATATTATGCCGGTTTTTCTTGCCAAGATCTTTAGTTTTGACCAAACAAAAATAGCAGTTAGTTATGTGGTCCTTTGGCTCTTGCCAAACCATGGTGACTCAAAAAATAGACCCTTTCCCTTTCCTTTTGTCCAGTCGAGACGACTTTTCTGGCAATTATGCACACAGTCTGTGGAACTCACTTCTTGCCTGGGTCATCAAGAGGAAGGCCAAAGTAGGCCTTAGTAGGCACGGCGCACGAACCTTGTTTTATTACACCTTTGACGAACAAGTGTAAAGCAGCCACAGATGTAACAGAACGCATTAGGGTCATTTATGACCAAATTCAAGATGATATCTAAACTGGTATCGATCCATTTATTTCAATAAGTGTCGGCAACTTCTCACAATTGGATGGATTCTGTTTATCAATCGCCAGTTTGATTCTCGTCCCCAAATTCTCTATTGTGTTCAAATCTGGCTGATTCACTGGCCAGGGGCTAAAGGTTTAATGTTATTTTCAGCTATCATCACCAAATTGATGTTATTTACAGTTATCATCCCCAAATTGGTCTTAAACTGTTGGAAATAGGTGCTAATGAAGCACGTTTTGGTATCATTTTAAGTTCATGACAGTTCTTGGACAAAATTGTTAGGGCTCCAGCTCTCTTGGATAAGAAGTCCAGGACATAGAGAGTGTCCATATGCTTCACCGTGAGCACGACACAGGACTCGGGAAAGCGCTCCCCCTTTCTTATTCTAACGAGGGTTCTTCCATAAGCTCCAATCAAGCGGAAGAGAGCTTCATCGGAGAATATCACTTTACCTCAGTTTTAAACAGTCCATCTCCTTTATATTTCCTACAAAAGTGGAGCCTATCCTTAAGGTTCTTCTCCGTGAGACTAAGCTTCTTCGGCAGCTCTTCTCGACTTGAGGCCTTTGTCAAAAGGTCTCGGCCTCTCTGTGTCTGCTGAAACCTTAAAACCGGCTTCTTTCCAATCGTGAGCAAACTTGGCACTGGAGGTAACTCGATCTTTGAGCTCGGAGCTTATCATGAGGCGATTTTGGCATTCATTCGAAGCTCTTGGGCGTCTAAAAGACTTCTTTATAGGAGTATAAGCAGTCTTTTTAAAATAATTAATGATCCTAAAGATGGTGCGTTTGATGCAATATCCTTAGCAACTCTCTCCTCTCATTTCAGACCACTTTGGTGCATAGCAACAATGGTTGCACGTTTTTCTTTGTAGAAAAACATTTCTGGAATTGAAAAAGATCAAAACATTTATTTTTACAAAGAAAATATATTATGGAAGAGATTATGATTACACATCATTCATTTAATCCATATTTGTGATCATTTTACCCTTTTGATTGAATAGCAAAGCTCCAAAGGACTGAAACTCACCTCCTACAGGAACAGACCCGTTCTGCCATTTTGGATTCAGCGATGGAATGCATTTTTTTCTTATTATATTTTCAAATACCGACTTTTTAAAAAATCTGCAATAATTTAAATATTAGAATAATCATTCGTATGACATCGATTTCAACAACGACTGGAAAAATATATAGTCTCAAATCTTTTTTGGCCATGTCTGTACTTGAAGAAGCCATCATTAGATACCCAACAATACATGATAGTAGTGTGGTACCAGGCACTGTCATTTAGAATCAATTCAAAAGTATCGTTCTCAATATCAATTTGAAAGTAAGGGTTTATAGATTAATTTTGGTTCGAGTGTCAAGCAGTCAGATAAAAAAAATCAAAATGGCTGCCAAAATCCAAGATGGCTACCAATTTCCAGCTTTTTAAAGTTAAATTTCGCTGGTTTCAGTCCTCCTCTCAAGCTGCTGTGTTGCTGATTATCAGGCGGACTTCAGCCAGGGCAAGCTCCAACTCACAACCATGGTGCCCAGTCACGGGCGTAACCTCCCTAGTAAATGGTGTCAGCTTAAAACGAATACGGACGGAGATTCAAACTGCCGACCCAGCGATTCCTAAGCAAGTACGCTAACGACTATACTAGCCGGGAGGCTAGTATTGAACTTAGAATGGTGATTTTGGTCTCTATACCTAGGTTTACATGTATGAGTAATTTAATAAAAATAAACTAAGCATGATTGGAGCATATATTTTCTTATATTGAGTCCTACTTCCAAGTAAATGCTTACACAATTGCTTGAAAAAACTCCTTGAACAATAAATACACTTCACGCATTTGCACCGAGAGCAGGTAATTGGGCAAGTGCACTTCACATTCAGGTGGAACACATCCTTGGCGAGAAGGCAGCGTGGTTTAAATCAGAAGTGGCTTGCCATCCTCTTCCTTCCATCCATGGTTAGTTGGGTTGTTGACAGGCATCATGGACATGTGGGCCGTTGCACACATGCTCGCTTGGAAGACACCCCTTTTGAGATGTTGATCAAAGCATCACCACTTGAGAGAATTCTCTCCAAGTCCCTAGTCTTCTGTGAGAACAACCTCATTTGGACGATGTCAACATCAGTGCCCTCGTTTGATTCATTTGAGTACAGCAATTCCGATGGTACTTGGCTTCACTGGCGACCACATCGCGTTAGGCAAGGAGTGCCACGATTCGCTCTTTTTCCAGCGCGACTGCCTTATCATGTATCTGCTGGGTGAGTGTAACCTTCTGGAAAGAATAGTCTGCTGCATTTGTTTCACCACCACAGGAGATACACAGATTACGATTAACAGCTGCATGACTCTGCCGGGATCTTTTTCTTGCAAGAAGCAATCCTTCATTATGACATTTTTTTGCATGGTCAAGTGATGATGCCCTGTAAAGTTGACGACAAGATTTAGGCCAGGATGCACGATTCTTCTGCATGGATTTTTCATCTGGAAGTTCTACGTCTGGGTGGGGAGCAGCACCAATTGCTCTGAACTGACTTGCGAGACTGATGATTTCTGTGTAGGCTTCCTCTCTACGACTGGTGACTGGATTCGCAAGAGGACAAACAGCACTTCCTCAGTTTGCTTTTGGCACAAAATACACAACTGCCATATCCTTGCCTCAGTTTCTCAGAAACAACCTGGAAAGAAACAAAGAAAAAAACATATTAAATAACTGCTGTCTGTACAAAGGGCGTCGCAAATAAAATTTGGTATTACCTGAAATATTATAAGAAAGGTATAGTATATGGTTATTCATGTGATTTATTTTCTGTTAATAAATCAGCCTAAATAGCGTTTCAAAAAACCATAAATTTGTTTGATCGAAGTTGTCGCCTGCTAAGACTACAGCGAAATAAATTTTAAAATAATGAATTGGGTTTTAAGAAAAACAATTAAACAAATATAAATATACTCATAGAATCAACGAATGTACAATGAGATAAGTAGATTAGGTATACAATGTAAGATATTGTAACATATGATTTACAGTAATAAGATGCGAAGAGAATTGAAGTATGTGAAATAAATATGAAATAATATGGTGGAATAATATGGTGAATAATATAGTGAAATAATAGGGTGAATAATAAAAAGAATAATATAGTGACTATGATGGACTGTAAATTAGGGGCTGAAATATGAGAAGTAAATATAATTAGGACCTACTCTCTTATGGTCGTTTGCAAAGAATTGTGAGAGAAAGTGGAATTAAACTAAGTGTGATTTGTTTGGAGTTAAATGACTAATTGTAGAAGGAATGATTACCGACCTTTATACGAAGAAAGTTGCGAGTCGATTGGGGAAGAATAGTGGGCTATTTGGTCGAGCTGAAAGCGTGTGTTTGTTTGTTTCTGTGTGAAATTTCAAGAGATGATGTTTGAAACAGTATTACGTTAAATGAATTGACAAGTAAAATAAATGAATTAATTAATTATTAAGTTGTACATAAAATGATTTAATTTACAAAAGTTAAGTAAATTAATTGAAAGATTAAATTGACAAAGTTAAGTAAAATAATTGAACGATTAAATTGACAAAGTTAAAGGATTGCATAATATGAATTTTACATAATAATTGATGTATATATATATATATATATATATATATATATATATATATATATATATATATATATATATATATATATATATATATATATATTTAAGTTACCCATGAGGTTTTTATTATAGGAATGCCCAGAGGCATTGCTATAAAGATATTATCTGGAAATACAAGTGGGTATGCAAATGGAGACGTTTTTCCACCTGTTTGTAAAGAGACCAATAAAATGGTAAATAAAGAACACAATTAGTGATCAGTTAGTAAGCTATGAATCATACATAAAAACATAGATATAGATACCAAAATCACCATTCTAGGTTCAATAGTACAAAAGTTATGAGGCGTAGTATGAGAAAAAGCTGGAAATTGGCAGCCACCTTAACATAAGAACATAAGAAAAGAAGCAGATTGCAAAAGACCATTCATGGCCTACACTTGGCAGCTCCTTGGATTTTGGTGGCCATTTTTTTTTATCTCACTGTTTGACACTCGAACCAGAATTGTTCCATAGGCCCTTACCTTCAAATTGGTACTGAAAACAAAACTTTTGCATCAATATTTGAAATGAAAAAAAACAAACCCATGCACGGGTCCCACTATAGGGTTTATTTTAGAAAAAAATCATAAATTTCAAATAGTATGAAAACTAGAGCAGACAGACAAAACCGATTGTATATTTGAAATCAGTGATGAAAAATTAATTAGATGAGATTGACCAGGAACTAGCAAGATTAACGGAGGTATTGGTGGAGGCGGACCGCGCAACAGTACCCAGAACAACCTATAAAACGTTACCAGCACTAAGGTGGACACAGGAGCTATATGACCTAACAGACGAATACAAAAGACTATTTGAAGAAATTAGACTGACTGGCACAAACAGAGTTGAAAGTTAAGAACACTAAGGACTGAAATGAAGACACACATAACAGAACAACAAACAGCACTTTGGAATGACCTCTTAGACAAACTAGACGAGGAAGTGGATCCCGGAACATTTTTATATACACTATCAAGATTAAAGGGTAAGCCACCTGACAAAACATACTCCTTAACAAATACGACGGGAAAAAAATGGACGCAACAGAAACGGAAGAAGAGTTCAGAGACTACTGGAAGAATGTATTTTCCATCACGCCAGAAGAGAACGAACACTTTGACCTAGACTTTGAGGAACCCATTCACGACCAACTAAGACAAGAACTAAACAGGACATACCCCTTCAACAATACAACTGCTGACTGAGAGATGACTGGTTATGGACGAAAGATTACAGAAGAAGAAATCCTAACGACACTACGTACCTTCAAACAGAGAGCACCAGGAAAGACGGAATTGACCAAACTAAACTTCTTGAACGCCCCATCCCCGTAACATCTTAGAGGGGTTGGTCAATATAAGGAATGCGTGCCTAAACGTTGGCTATTTCCCGGACGAATGAAAATCTCAAAAATGATCTTCATCCCAAAAGTCGGAAAACCGCTCGACACACCAGCAAACTTCATGCCCATTTCCCTGAGGAAATGGCAGGCAAGGTCTTCGAAAAGGTCCTTGCTAATAGATTCCAAGAATTTATGGAGGATAACAACCTCCATAACCAACACCAGCATGGATTCAGAAGAGGGAGAGGGACTGATACGGCGCTAGCAATCATCACAGAAAAACTGCCCAATATTGCTAGACAAAAAAGGTATGAAGGACCTGATGCTCAGAGACGTTAAGAAGGCAATTTAATAAAGTATGGAGGACTGGGCTTCAGTAAAAAATACTAAGACTTGGACTAAACCCAAGACTAGAGAAAATTCTATGTGACTACTTGACAGACAGGATAGCGTATATACAAATTTACGACCACACGGGACCAGACTTCGAGCTAACTTCAGGCGTACCGCAAGGAGGGTGCCTAAGCACCCTCCTATACAATATATACACCCTAGATCTACCCGATGCGGTCAGAGAAGACTCGCTGTACGTCCAGTTCGCTGATGACATCTATCAGATCATCACTGCCCCGATAAAAAGTCCTGAACTCATGGCACAAATTACAGCCAGAGAAATCGACCATGTTAAAGATGGAAAATTGCCACTAACACCCAGAAATTTAAAGTGATACCACTCTTCCGTAGGAAACGGGCCCATATCGAAACAGATAACACCCGCATTCCATACAGCACTAATGGGACAGTACTAGGACTAAAGATAGGCAAAAATTGATACGGAAGCCACGTTGCTCAGACAGCAACGCGAGCGAAGGTCGAGCTCACAAAAGCTATTCAGGTTCCAAAACCTGAACATGACCAACAAAAAGATCTACGGCGCGCTCATAAGATCAAAGCTACTGTATCCACCTATACTTATCAACACTAGTTCTAAAAGTAAATTACAACTCCTCCAAAAATATATAAAGGAGTACTCTTAATCACCAACGTTAGGAGGAGATAAATAAGGACGCAGAGGGACCTACATCAGATGATCCAGATGACCCCAATTAACTTGGAACTGCAAAGCGCTCGAAAAATCTGGGAGAAAGTCCCACGACACATGACGCACGAAATCAAACAGAGACACATTGACATCCCGTTGGAAGACATACACAGAAGAACGTTAGACTTCATCAGTAGTAAAGCACAGACCGAAAGACAAGAAGAACCAATCTACACATAAGACTACGCATATGAAACAACGACAAACAATAAACTACGCAAAGAATATACAATTAGAAGAACACGAAAAATACATAAATGAACAACGAGTGAAATATAAAAGATACAGAAAACACCTACAAAGGCTTGAACGCCACAAGAAACTACCATAATCTACATGAAACAAAATGAAAACACAAACAAACAAGCAATATCATCACAAACCAGGAACAACACAAACAAACATGCAATATCATCACAAAACAAGAACAACCCAAACAAAAAACAGAAAAAGAGTACGCAAAAGAACATGAATATAAAACCAAAAACAATGAGAAAAACACCAATCTCAGATAAACGCCTGCTATTCCCTATCACCAGGGATTTTCTACCCTTCGATCTTCCTTTCACCAGGAAAATCTATCCATCTCCTACTATTATATATATATATATATATGCATATATGAGTGCAATTGCAATATTATATGTGTGTATATATTTTCGTTTCACAACTTAATATATACAATGTCCAATGTGGAAAATAGTTATCATTATTATTCAAGAAGAAAGAAATTGTCATTACTGTTCGCGATTTTGAGGCTTATTTCAGCTATTTACCAAGGAATAGAGAATCCAACTATATATTTCTTTATCATAAGGAATCGTTTGATCACTAAACCCAGCCTACCAAACAACGAGAGAGAAATCCTTATTGAGCCCCTATAGTCTCACTCCCATACACCAACGTTAGCACTAGCATATAGGTGTTGTAGCCCTGCTGTGGGTGGTTTGGTTAACAAGGGTGATTTGTCACCGAGTTTTAGTACCACCCCTGGGTAGCCAGATAGGGTTCTTGGTTCGTCTTTGTGGCTACCGATTCGATTTTTCTGGGAGTACCTTTTACGTGAAACACTGACTCAAAAGGGCAGAGTAATCTTCTTTCATGATAGAAGGCTTTGTTAAAGGTGATCAGGGATTTCTTTAAGGGTAGAAATCTTCGGTGCTGGATTCAATATTCTTTAGTCAGCGGGAACTTGGAAGGTCTTCAGATGTATTTCTCTTCATCCTGAGGTACTTCCCAATTTCCTTATTATGTAAATGGTCCATATACACGGCGGTAAAACATAGATACATATGGAATTAATTTTTGTACATTCGATATAAGTGCCAATTAACATTAAATGTATACACTCTACTTACATTTATTTAGTTTACAAAGGCTTACATTATTATAGAATCTTACAATTGTTATTTAATTTTATATAATTAATTAATAAAATAGTTTTCCTTAATATTTGTCTAATAAAATTGGTTCATACTTAGATCGTTTAATAGATTCAAATTGAAGTTTTGGGGGAGTTTGAATTTATTGTATGTGGTTTGTTTTTAATTAAAAATATATTAATTTTATAAGAGATAAAATACATTATTTGAATTTTTTTTCTCTAAGATTAAAGCCCTTTACTGGCTATGTTTCAATATTTAATTAGCTGACAAGGTGACGTCTGGGAAACACCGCTTCAATAGTTGCCAAATGACATCATATCTCTCATTTTAGTGCTCAAAACACAAATTCTCTTTTAAATCGTCCATTCATTTGCTTTAAATTAAATTTATACAGGAAATTGGATTGTAATTATTAGCTACAGTTGTTTACACAGATTTTTATAATTTTTCACGACAATTAAACTAAAGAACATGAAACTTTTAAGCATACTCAAACCAACTCTATGAGCCAATACCTACTCACACTAATTTTAACTTAAATACTCAAAATGCCAGAGATTTTCCTGACCTCCAAGCAACTTAGAAACCCTACGCAAGCTTCTTCGTTCAATTTGAAACTAAAAACTTTCTCTATCAAAATTGCACTCACTGGACCTACAACTTATACAATGTACAAGAGACCAAGGAAAATTATGAATAGAATGAGATAAGAAAAAGACACACCGTAGTTCGGATCCCACGTTAAGCTGTAAGGCCAATAACCACCTAGGTCATATATATTGTCTTAGACTATATTTCTCGCTTCTCTATCCTTAACTTTCCTTTATCCTCTATCTCTCACTCCCACCCCTGAGTTATCCCTACTCCGAGTCTCAGACTTGGGTGGAGGGGACTCGGAAGACTACAAGACACTACCGGCCCCTCAACGGAGTGCCAGGAGGTTGGGGAGGGGGATCGGCCGATATCTTTCTTTTTCTCCCACTTTCCATTTCAAGTTCAGGAGAGCGGTGATCTTAGCTCATAGCTTATTGCTCCTAAGACCCAGCA
This sequence comes from Ceratothoa steindachneri, assembly GCA_963969495.1. Taxonomy (NCBI): domain Eukaryota; kingdom Metazoa; phylum Arthropoda; class Malacostraca; order Isopoda; family Cymothoidae; genus Ceratothoa; species Ceratothoa steindachneri. Next base: position 28,126,078 of record OZ018330.1, on the reverse strand, counting down.
CGAGCTCTCCTCATTTGAATTTTGAATTGAATTTGAATTGATGTCAGAGTGTAGGTGTGGGTAGGGGATAAAGTAAGGGTGTGGGGATAGATAGCGGAAAATAGACAAGTAGGAAAAAGAGAAAGAAGTGTGGTAGGGCGCAAAGAGATACTAAGAGCCTGGTTATCAGGCCTATCGCTTTTTAAATATTTTTTGTTTTGTGGTTCCTTTGTTGTTTTTGTGTTAGTTTATATAATATGGCGTTTAAGCCATTTGTCTTAAAAAAAATTAATGTTCTTGGGTATGATATTCTCATTTGCTGTTGTGGTAATTAATTACTTTAATCACTTTAGTGTTGTGCTTAGTGTCTTTGTTTTTTGTATATTATGTAGTGAGTGTAAATCGAGTCTTTTTTTTATCTTGGATAACTTCTTCGGTATTTGGGGGTCTTCATCGGTGAATTCTTGTATAAATCGGTGATGTTTCATAATTGGGTAACTTTTTTCTTGGTCGGTTTCTTTGGTCTGAGTAAAAACATTCTTATTTTCATGCGTAGAACGGCACTTCTGCTCTGCCAGCTAAAAGCCCAGCGGACCTTTGAAATCTGATGCCACTTATGCCTCTTCTGTTCTGGTTAATCATTTGGACGATATCATCGTCCAATATACGATTAACCATTTCCTGCATATTCCTTGTCCGTTCTTCTATGACAATGTTAATGGGACTTAATGCCGCCTCCCGGTGCAGCTCTTCCTGGCGTCTTCTCTCTTGCCTGTATGTACCTGTAATTAGGTACATACATTTATTCTGCAACACTTGTAGTTTCCTCTTTTGTGTCTTCGAGACACATGAGAGGGCGGAAGCGGGGAATAGCAGCGTCGATCTTACAGGTGCATTGTAGATATTTTTCTTATTGCTTTGATGAAGACTTCTGAACATGTATAGAGTTTTGACTGCAGCAGTGGCTTTGGTGATTCTTTCTTGGACGTGCTTTTTGTACTCGGCTGAAATAATCTTTATTCCAAGTACATTGCACTCCGTAGTTTAGGCATAACGTCTCTCCCCCCCCCCCACCTGACGTCGTAAAGTAGTCTCTTACCTATGGGGACTACTTTGAACTTTTTCTGGTTGGTGCGGATCTTCCACCGAGCCTCGTATGTGTTAAGGTTTTCAATTTCTGCTGCTGTCATAAGAGCTTCTCAAGGCGCATTTCTCCATGGACAAGTAATTATCTGGGGGAAATAATCGGCGAATTGAATGTTGAGGTAAGTGGGGCTTACAGGAGCTAGGACATCAGGGGTGCAAATCAAGTAGAGAGTGGACGACGCCCCCCCCCCTACTTCCCCACCCCGGCCCCTCCGCCCCCTGCGACAGGCCCGCAGTGAGCGGAAACTTTGGTCCGTGCGTGCACCCTAAACTGATGTACGCCGCTCTCTCCATGATATAGTCACAGAGTTCTTTCTAAGTTTTCACTTAGGCCCAGTCGTAAGATCTTATACTGCATTCCCAGTCGCCACACCTTATCAAACGCTTTTGATACATTCCAAAAAACAATGTCCACGTAACTTCTTTCCCGTTTTGCTTGGGGTAGCTTTTCCGTAATGACATTAATCGTCATCCCCGTACTTTGCTTCCTCCTAAACCCGAATTGATGTGGGTTGAATAGGGGTTCTCCTCCAGGTACGACACCAAACTTCGGTTGAGGATCTTCTCGAAGAGCCCACCACCAAATTCTAGAAGTGAAATTGGTCGGTAGCTCTCCTTTAACGTTGGATCCTTTCCGTGCTTAGGCAAGAAAATCATCTTGGCCGTTTTATAAGCATCTGGAAAGTATCCCGTGTTGAGCGGGGAGTTATATATTCTTCTCTTCCCTTCGATGACATTGGCTGTTTCCTTTTCAAAGTTTAACTTTGTAAGCCATGATTGTCCTGGGACTTTTTGTTGGAATGAGCGGAGTACGCCGAGTAGTTCTTCTTCGGTAATATTGGCGTCTCCGTCGCGCTGTTTATTCACTTGGTGGTAAGGGTGCGTCTTGTGTATTTGTTCATTAAGCTCGTCTATGAGGTTGCTTTTAAACTCTAGTTCATAGTCTTTGTTTTCCTCCTAAGTTATGCTGAAGATTTTTTCCCAATAACTTTGGAATATCTCTTTAATTTTTTCTTCTTCCGTTTCGATGTTTCCATCTTCTTTTTGTAACTCGACCTTCTTCCCAATCAATCCTTTGAGATTTCTGATCTTTTTCCAAAAGTCTTTGGTAGTTGCTTCCTGCTCTGACAAAGGTGGGGAAGTCGGGGCCTATTCGCTGGGCAATATTTCTGTGCAACAATAGGTCCAGACTTCTTCATATACCATTGAAGGTCCTGTTACCTGATTCTCGGCATCTGGCGTTCAGATCCCCCATTAATATAGTGGGGGCTCTTCTGCTAAATAGGCCACTGAGAGTGTGAATTGGTAACACGTCTCTCCTTGGCGGTTGATATCCGGTAGCTTTGACCAACTTTCCTATGTCGATTTCGACCTCATCGCGAGGTAGGATTATTCTAGTTTTCTTATTTGCCTGTATTTAATCCCTTTCTTTATTGCAATAGGGGCACCGTCGAACCGCTTCTGCGAATAATTCGTGATCAACACGTCATAGTTCCAGATTTTCATTTCTGCACTACGCGTGCCCTTCCGTGTTCCGAAATTGAGATGATGTCTGCATCAATTTCTCTGAATACCTTCCCATAAGGAATTCTTTTCGTCATCCAGCCATTGGTATTAATTTCCAGTATTTTCATTGCGTTCCGTAACATGGTGAATTGTTTTTACCTATGCTTCTGCTTATTCTCCTTTTTCTTCTTTGGGGCTGGTTGGGCGGTTTTACTGTGCCCAGAGTTTTCCTTCTTCGGAGGTGGACTTGGGGTTTTGGACCTGCTCTTCGTAGCTTGTGTATGGGTGAAGGGGCTCTCGTAGTTGTCAGAAGAGAAGGATCACTCCTTATTTTCAGCCTTTTCATCTTCCTCTTCATCGTCCTCTTCGGATTCCTCGGATGAGGGATCTTCTACGATCTCCTCCAGTCCAGATTTGACATTGTTGTTTCTGATGACTGATTCCTTGAATACCTTAGAGCATTCAGGGTCTACAGGCATGATTACTGTCGAGAGATTGTTGGCTTTTAGGAGTGCATTAAGTACCTGGTTGTAGCAGCCAGGCTTTACTGCATTAGCCACATTTGCTTGGGTAATACAGATCAGTATCTTTGCACTTAGATTTCCTGCGATATTCATCTGTGCAGGTGCAGGTGCAGGTGCAGGTTTTATTTCTCGATTCTTCTTGGCGGCGTTTGCGTAGGTCAACTCCTTGGCTTTCTTCTCTTCTTCCTCCTTCCTTTTGATGATGTCTCGGTGCTTTGGGCAGCTCAGGGCCATGGTCCTGTGTTCCCTTTTGCAGATGAGACATTTCTTCTTAGTGCTCTTGCACTTATCTAATCGGTGGCCGTCTGTAGCGCATTCATTACATCACAGTTTGTGTTTTTGTCCGAGCATGTCGTCGTTGTGTGGTCCTCGAGTTTATAGCATACAAAGTACACTTGTATGCTATTAAATTTATCTTGTTGGATGTTATCTCCTGGGATTCTCATATTGAAAACCAGGATTCCGTCCGTCGTCGCTTTTCTGGCCATGTCGGTGGTGGTGAACGTTATTTTGAACATGTGGATGTGATCACGAAATTTAATAACCTCCCGGACTTTCGCCCCTGGGTTGCTCTTCTGGATTTCCTCTTTCAAGTCTTCGGTCGAGTTTTTACCGACCCAACTCTTCACTTTGCGGCAAATGACGCTACGGTTTGCTGCCACTTTTGTGTGTGTGTGGGGGGGAAGGTCTTTTCCTCCAGCCCGGGGTGTTTTAGTGTGGTAGCTCCCTCTTCAGACAAGAGACGGTCCACATCTTTTGTCTCTGCACAGATGGCAATGAAATCTGGTGAAACTTCAATCAGTTTCACCAGTGTCACCTTGTATTCGAGGTAGAGGGTTTCACAAAGTTTTCTCGAATCAACGACCGCTAAAGTTTTGACACCCCCTCTCCGGTACTTGCGCCATAACTGCATCCAACTACATAGAGATGGGTGTTACTTTCATCTATGATTTTGGCCGGGTCCCCCAGGCGATGAGGATCTCCCCTCCGTCCGAGACTCGCAGTTATGCCCCAGTTTCGAGATAATTTCTGACTTATGCTTCCGCTGTGGGCTAGTCCTCAAACTAGTTTTCACATAAGTCCTTAATTATTCCAATCCAAGTGGCCAGCATAGTTAAGACGAAATCAATGAATGGCAGACATCCGAGCACGTTCGCACGCAGGGTGATGGACGGGAGCAGTGAGGTGCTTAAGCCCTCATTGAATTATAAAACCTCGTCGAAAAAAAAGTATTCTCTCTTTTTGAAGGGTGAAGCGAAATTCACCAAAAGACTTTCAGAATAGGCTCTTTTCTATGTAGGCCGTCACAAAATTCTTTTGAGCTCTCCTCATTTCTTTAAGGGGTTTGGCAATATTTTTAAGCGATGAATAAATTAAACATAAAAGAGTCATTAAAATCTGCTTAATTCTGATTGTCTAAATTTTGTATAGCTTATTTTTACGTATAATAGCTATATATAGAGCAGCATTTTGTGAAAAAAAAAATAGTATTAGAAGTCATTATTCAAGAAGCAAGAAGTAATCCTTAGCGTTCGCCTTTCCGAGGCCTGTTCCTTCAATTTACGACGAAATAAAGAATCCAGCTGAAAATTTTCCTTTATCCTAAGGAAGCTCTTTTGATCACTTAACCTAGCCTGCTAAACGAGAAGAACAACTCTTTTCGCACTTTACATAAAAGGGGCATATAACGCCCGAATAGTTCATACCTATAATATAATTGCAAAGGTCCTCACAAGGTTAGTCCGGGAATTATTCGAGAAAAATAGCTACGGATCGGATTGACACACCTGTTGAAAGTCTTGAAGATCGTCAGGTCAGATGATATGTTTGATAATAGTTAATACGTTTATTAATTATTTTTTTCAAAATTATTGAAATATTTATGAGCACGCGACTTAGGGCTTTTGACCTTGTTAAATGCCCTCCCAAATTATATATCCTCTGAATTAATTTGTGCTTGCATTATTTAGAATAATTTATTTTTTTCACAACTATCCTTTTTAGTCATTTTTAATATTATCTATCCTTAACCTATTTCCATTCGGTTTGCTAGTTCCTATTTATAATAATTACTAGTTAACATTCGAAAAAATCGATTTCCTTATCCATGAATCGGAATCCACTTTAATCAGTAGGTCCTCAATGAGAAATAAAGGCCTCTTAAGTGAGTGCAGATATCGATGATAAAACCCTTACCATTAAAAAATAATTATAATGTATCGGGAATGATAATGATACACGAAGGATTTCAACCACAAGGTATTAAATGGTAATAATGTGTCTAGCGTTTAGAATGTTAATGAATGGTAAATGTTTGAGTATAGAATGTGCCAAGTCAGCTTCATGAGAGTATATTTGTGAGGTCCACACTGATGGACCGATCAGCGTCACGATAGATTTTTAGGAACAATTTACGTTCAAACACATACAAACATAAGAGACGCTGAAATTGGATAAAGATTTTTTTATTTTTTAATGCTTGGACGAAATACAGTTGCTATTTATATGTCGCTATCGGGTAAAGGAGGTAACGGTTTTAGGTAGGTCCAAAATACCTTCGCTCAGTATAAGGAAACTATGAGGATTAATTTACTGCGAACCAATCATAGAATTTCATAAGACTTCAAACTGCTCGTCTTTAAGGGGGTGGTTTTGAGTCAAGATGCAATTCCATAATGTGGTTCCAGCAGCACAATATCATTCAAAAGAGAATGTAAAACAATTTAAGGGTTTCAATTTCGTCAGAATCGACCGAATAATTACGATGTTATTGCCAAAAAACTCATTGAAAAGTAAAATAGTGACCATCCGACCGATCTACCTACGGACCGACATAGTAACTTATAAACTCGCGTGTACTTGACTAAAAAGCCCACATAAATAAATGGTAAAACAAAACCTGCATAGAAGCTACAAATACCCCTAACTATGAATATGTACTTTTCCTCGGTGATGGTAGACAGCAACCTTAACTTTATTTTTCGACAGTAGGACCTCCTGTGACGTCCTACCTCTAAACAGATGTTTTGCATACAAATTGAGTGGTGTTTCTCATCTCTTTTGCATCTTACTCCCATTTTTCGGCATTTTGGAAGACGCACATGAGTTTCTGCCGGAATTTAACCCAAAGAGGATTCAGTTAAGGGGAGCCCGGAGAGGAAGAGGGACGCTAAAAATGATACACGAAGCACTTTCTTCAAGGGAAGGTTCGAGAAATGCTTCATCCGATGCGACTTTAGGGTTGGAAAACCCGTTCTCGTCTTTCAAATTCAAGCTTCTATATGAGCGTATTTATTTACATGTATGTAAATACCTTGAAGAGATCTTTGATAATAAAAACATCAGTTGGAATACTGTTGTGTGTTCAGTATCAGTATACACACGTGTCGTTTTGTAAGGTTTAAACCTTTATCTATAAACGTGGTAGAGCTGATATCCCTGAGAATTCATGGTTAAACTGACGCGGAACAGCTCCTCTCCCTCGAGGCGACGAAGGCTTACCCTGAGCGCTGTTTGGTGTCAAAAACATAATACTTCCTGGCACCTTTGCCCCAAAAGAGGACCAGCCCCTGGGGACCTCGGGCTGACCAGCGATTATCATACTGACCTTATATAAATTTCATTATTATCCGGTCGGGGATCCTCCCAGTATCATGGAAGGATTGGCGCTGCCCAACTAACATTCATGCTTAAATAAACGAGACCGACGTGAGTCATGTATGGAAAAGAACTACAGAAGTTGCACAAGCAAGGAAATTAAGGTCCAGTTAAGGCCAGTCCGAGAGGTAATATGACTAATACCACCTCAACCTAGGAGGTATAGTACATGCATGTATCTATATTAAACAGGTACGCACGTGTCTACGAGTATGCCTGCATACCATGTAATTTATAATTACGTACACAACAACAAATGTACCTGCTTATCATCAATTTCTAAGTACATACACACTTATCTACGGGTCTATCTGCATAGTATACAATTTCTAAGTACGTGCACACTAATCTATGAGTGTTCATTCATATAATTCGATTTCTATGTGCGTACACACTTATCTATGAGTTTCCATTCATATCATTCAATTTCTAAGTATGTACACACTTATCTATTATCGTCCATTCATATCATTCAATTTCTAAGTACGTACACACTTATCTATGAGTGTCCATTCATATCATTCAATTTCTAAGTACGTACACACTTCTCTATTATTGTCCATTCATATCATTATATCATTCAATTTCTAAGTACGTACACACTTCTCTATGAGTGTCCATTCATATCATTCAATTTCTAAGTACGTACATTCATATCATTCAATTTATAAGTACGTACACACCTATATATGAGTGTCCATTCATATCATTCAATTTCTAAGTACGTACACACTTATCTATGAGTGTCCATTGATATCATTCAATTTCTAAGTACGTACACACTTATCTATGAGTGTCCATTGATATCATTCAATTTCTCAGTACGTACACACTTATCTATGAGTGTCCATTGATATCATTCAATTTTTAAGTACGTACACACTTATCTATGAGTGTCCATTGATATCATTCAGTTTCTAAGTACGTACACACTTATCTATGAGTGTCCATTGATATCATTCAATTTCTAAGTACTTACACACTTATCTATGAGTGTCCATTGATATCATTCAATTTCTAAGTACGTACACACTTATCTATGAGTGTCCATTGATATCATTCAATTTATAAGTACGTACACACCTATATATGAGTGTCCATTGATATCATTCAATTTCTAAGTACGTGCACACTAATCTATGAGTGTCCCTTCATATCATTCAATTTCTAAGTACGTGCACACTAATCTATGAGTGTCCCTTCACATCATTTAATTTCTAAGTACGTACACACTTATCTATGAGTTTCCATTGATATCATTCAATTTCTAAGTACGTACACACTTATCTATGAGTGCCAATTGATATCATTTAATTTCTAAGTACGTGCACACTAATCTATGAGTGTCCCTTCATATCATTCAATTTCTAAGTACGTACACACTTATCTATGAGTGTCCATTCATATCATTCAATTTCTAAGTACGTACACACTTATCTATGAATGTCCCTTCATATCATTCAATTTCTAAGTACGTACACACTTATCTATGAATGTTCATTCATATAATTTGATTTCTATGTGCGTACACACTTATCTATGAGTTTCCATTGATATCATTCAATTTCTAAGTACGTACACACTTATCTATGAGTGTCCATTGATATCATTCAATTTCTAAGTACGTACACACTTATCTATGAGTGTCCATTCATATCATTTAATTTCTAAGTACGTACACACTTATCTATGAGTGTCCATTCATATCATTCAATTTCTAAGTACGTACACACTTATCTATGAGTGTCCATTCATATCATTCAATTTCTAAGTACGTACACACTTATCTATGAGTGTCCATTCATATCATTCAATTTCTAAGTACGTGCACACTAATCTATGAGTGTCCCTTCATATCATTCAATTTCTAAGTACGTGCACACTAATCTATGAGTGTCCCTTCATATCATTTAATTTCTAAGTACGTACACACTTATCTATGAGTGTCCATTGATATCATTCAATTTCTAAGTACGTACACACTTATCTATGAGTGTCCATTGATATCATTCAATTTATAAGTACGTACACACCTATATATGAGTGTCCATTGATATCATTCAATTTCTAAGTACGTGCACACTAATTTATGAGTGTCCCTTCATATCATTCAATTTCTAAGTACGTGCACACTAATCTATGAGTGTCCCTTCATATCATTCAATTTCTAAGTACGTACACACTTATCTATGAGTGTCCATTGATATCATTCAATTTCTAAGTACGTACACACTTATCTACGACTGTGCCTATTATTATACGGTTTCCAATATGCATTTTGCTTCTCGCACTTAATTATTAGCTGATAGGAACGATCTCTTCTCTCCCGCAGCACGGCATCTGCTACTGTTGAAAATAAGAATGACAAGAAAGTCAGAAAGGACTCTGGAAAACACATTTAGACTCATCTACTACAATCCTGATAAGGTTATCTTCCTCCATTTACTACTAAGTTATGTTTAAAGAGGAGTAATACTCGTTCAGACTGTTTTTAGATATATTAAGCGGGGTACTTCCTACTAGGTTGGGTAGGAAGGGTAGCCTATTGGACGTTTAAGTGATTTTATAGCTAAAACATTCATGCGCTCTCCCACTGGTGAATCGCTTGTTGACTAATTTGTATCCATTTTGATGAGTATTCGCTCTATAATCCATCTCGAATAACAGCGAATAATTTATGTTAAAAAAACTTTTTTAAGAACCTTTAAAAACCTCCTGCTAAGTGGAAAGGTTAGGCGAAGGGAAGATGTGGGACATCTCGAATAGCCGTAAGAGGAACTGGGATGAAGGAGTAATTTTACTGATGTTATCCCCCTTTCGCAAAGAGGTACCAGCAGCCCTTCGAGCATAGAAAAAAATAATAACATAAAGAATTTTAACAAATTATTCTCGCTTTGTTCTTTCCCCACCCCATTCCAGGGAAGTTGGCTCCGTTAGGTGGAATAGAGACAGATCAAGGATAATTCCCACTTTCCCTTGTCTCTTACGTGTCCTGGTGTCTTTCCTTAAGCTAAACTCTGAACTCATGACGTTTCATCCTACTGACACGTAACCATGCAAGATCTTGGAAAAGTTGGTGGCTCCACGCTTCTCCGTCGAGACGGAATCCTATTCACTCTTTCCTGACAGCCAGGTTGGCTTCCGGTATTCTGCACTGTTTTATATTCCCTTGTCTGCTTAAGCCACGGCGTCCAGGAAGGATTCTCGCGCTAATTGTCAAACTGGTTGTATCTCTCGACGAATTATCGTGCTGGCTGGCTACTAATTGTGCTGCATTGTCACACTGACTCTATCTCTCGCCGTATTGTAATGTTGGCTGTCTCTCTATCGAGCTGTATCGTCAGGCTGGCTTGTGGCTATCATCACGCTGGCTGGCTGTCTACCCTCACGCTGGCTAGCCGTCTATCGTGCTGCATTGATAAGCTGACTGGTTGTCTCTCGTACTGTATTGGCAAGCTGGCTGTATCTCGCAGTGTATCATCATGATGGCGGTATCTCGCGCGGTATTGCAACATTGGCTGGGTGTCTATCACGATATATTGACACACTGACAGGATCTCTCGCCGTAGTGAAACGCTGGCTGGCTGTATCTCCCGCCGTATTGCCAAGCTGACTGGCTGTGTATCGTGCTGTATTGTCACGCTGGCTGTATCTCTCACCGAATCGTCATGTTGGCTGTATTTTGCGCCATATTGCCACGTTGGCTGGCTGTCTATCGTGCAATATTGAAGGCAGACTGTATATTTCACTGTATTGTAAAGCTGGTTGGTTGTATCTCCCGCACTAGTGCCAAGCTGGCTGGCTGTGTATCGTGCTCTATTGTCACGCCGGCTGTATCTCTTACTGTATCGTCATTCTGTCTGTATCTTGAAACGTATTGCCACGTTGGCTGGCTGGTGTGGTGCTATATTGCCACGCTGACTGTATCTTTTGCCGTATTGTAAGGCTGGCTGGCTGTATCTTCCGCCATATTGCCAAGCTGGCTGGCTGTGTATCGTGCTGTATTGTCACGCCGGCTGCATTTCTCACTGTATCGTTATGTTGGCAGTATCTTGCGCCGTATTACCACGTTGGCTGGCTGTTTACCGTGCTGTATTGCCACGCCGACTGTATCTCTCGCTAGATTGTAACGCTGGCTGGCTGTATCTCCCGCTGTATTGCCATGCTGGTTGGCTGTATCATACTGTAATGTCAAGCTGGCTGTATATCTCACTGTATCGTCATGCTGGCTGTATCTTACGCCGTATTGCTATATTGGCTGGCTATCTATCGCGCTGTATTGCCAAGCCGACTGTTTCTCTCGGCGTATAGTAAAGCTGGCTGGCTGTATATCCCGCCGTATTGCCATGCTGGCTGGGTGTGTATCGTGATGTATTGTCACGTTCTCTGTACCTCTCACTGCGTCGTCATGGTGGCTGAATCTTGCGCAGTATTGCCAAGTTGGCAGGCTGTATCTTGCGCCATATTGCCACGTTAGCTGGCTGTATATTGTGCTGTATTGCCACGCCTAATGTATCTCTCGCCCTATTTTAACGAAGGCTGACTGTATCTCCCGCTGTATTGCCGTGCTGGCTGGCTGTGTATCGTGCTGTATTATGACGCTGGCTGTATCTCTCACTGTGTCGTCATGTTGGTTGTATCTTGCGCCGCATTACCAGGTTGGCAAGATATATATCGTGCTGTATTGCCACGCTGACTGTACCTCTCGCCGTATTGTAAAGTTGGCTGGAGGTATCTCTCGCAGTATTTCCTGGCTGGCTGGCTGGGTATCGTGCTGTATTGTGAAGCTGGCTGTATCGCTCACTCTAGCGTCATACTAGCTGTATCTTACGCCGTATTGCCACATTGGCTGGCTGTCTATCGTGATGTATTGCAACGCTGAGTGTATCTATCGCCGTATTGTAACGTTGCTGGCTGTATGTCCCGCCGTATTCCCATGCTGGCTGGGTGTGCATCGTGGTGTATTGTCACGCTGGCCTTACATCTCAAAGTATCCAAAGGCTGGCTATATTTTGCGCCGTATTGCCACGTTGGCTGGCTGGCTGTCGTGCTGTATTGCAACGCTGAGTGTATCTCTCGCCGTATTGTAACGTTGCTGACTGTATGTCCCGCCGTATCCCCATGCTGGCTGGGTGTGATCGTGGTGTATTGTCACGCTGCCCTAACCTCTCAATGTATCCAAAGACTGGTTGTATCTTGCGCCGTATTGCCACGTTGGCTGGTAGTCTCTCATCCTGTATTGCCACGCCGATCGTATCTCTCGCCGTATTGTGATGCTGGCTGGCTGTATCTCCCGTCGTATTGACATACTGGCTGGGTGTGTATCGTGCTAATTTGTCACGTTGGTTGTATCTCTCATTGTATCGTAATGCTGGGTGTATGTTACGCCATATTTCCACATTGGCTGACTGTATCTCTCATTGTATCGTAATGCTGGGTGTATGTTAAGCCATATTGCCACATTGGCTGGCTGTCTATCTCGCTGTATTACCACGCTGATAGTATCTCTCGCCGTTTGTAACGCTGGATGACTCTATCTTCCGCCCTATTGCCAGCCTGGTTGGCTGTGTATCGTGCTGCTTGTCACGCGGGCTATATCTCTCACTACATGGTCATGCTGTCTGTATCTTGCGCCTGATTGCCACGTTGGCTGGTCGTATACCGTGCTGTATTGCCACGTCAACTGTATCTCTCGCCGTATTGTAATTCTGGCTAGCTGTATCTCCCGCCGTATTGCCAAGATGGCTGGCTGTGTATCGTGCTGTATTGTCACGGTGGCTATATCTCTCACTGTATCGTCATGCTGGTTGTATTTTGCGCCAGATTACCACGTTAGCTGGCTGTCTGTATCTCCCACCGTATTTTCCATGCTGGCTGCGTGTGTATCGTGCTGTATTGTCACGACGGCTGTATCTCACTGTATCGTCAGGCTTGCTGTATCTTGTGTCGTATTGGCATGCTGTCTGGCGGTGTATCTTGCTGTATTATTAAGCTGGCTGTATCTCTCACTGACGCGTCATGCTTGTTGTATCTTGCGCCGTATTAACACGTTGGCTGGCTATCTATCGTGCTGTATTATCACGCTGACTGTATCTCTCGCCGTATTGTAAAACTGACTGGAGGTATCTCTCGCAGTATTTCTGGCTGGCCGGCTGTGTATCGTGCTAAATTGTGACGCTGGCTGTATCTCTTGCTCTAACGTCATGCTGGCTGTATCGTGCGCCGTATTGCCACATTAGGTGGCTGTCTATCATGCTGTATTGCCACGCTGACTGTATCTATCCCCGGAATGTAACGTTGCTGGCTGTATCTCACGCCGTATCCACAAGCTATTTGGCTGTGTATCGTGCTGTATTGATACGGTGGCCTTATCTCTCACTGTATCATCAGGCTGGCTGTATCTTGCGCCGTATTGCCACGTTGTCTGTCTGTCTCCTCCTGTATTACAACGCTGAGTGTATCTATCGCCGGAATGTAACGTTGCTGGCTGTATATCACGCCGTATCCCTAAGCTATCTGGCTGTGTATCGTGGTTGGAGAGATGATCTTCTATCCGGAGGTTCAAGGGGCGGGGTAAGGATAGCAATTTATCGAACGCCGCCGTTGACTCGGCAACATACAGGTATCTGTAGATCTCCGATATAGAGGCCTGCTGTACACGGGAGAGGTATCGCATACAGATCTGGAGTCGATGATAGTGCAAAAGGAGCACCTTACTCTCACAGTAGAGTTTGTTGACAGGAGAAGTGCAAAAGGCTCCACTGGAGAGATGAACTCCTAGGTTGCAAATGGGGTTCAGCATTTGCAGGGCTAAGGGGAAAGCCGAAGAGTAAATTTGACATCCATCGTCCAATTTGAATTGCACGAGGACAGTGTGTAAAGTCACAGTGTTTGACGATCACTGTCCCACGAAGTGTGGGAGAGGACTTTCAAAATTTCTAGAGCCCGTAGACAATCCATTCGAAGACGACGTAGGTGTCGTAACCAGGATAACTTGGGATCAAGATTACGCCCAGAAACCAAAACTCAGAGACGAATTATATCTGTACACCTTGTAGGTAGATAGGTGGCGGAACAAAAGCCCTTCTACCCCGGTGGAAATACATTGCCTTAGTTTTGTTCGTGGAAAAGCGGAATCCCTTAAGTTGTGCACTTTTCGAGACCGGGTCGACTGCCAGTTGCAGCCGACGCGCTGCAAGTCATCGACGAAAGGGGTCGCCGATACACCCTCTTGGAGAGAGGAAATTATAGCATTAATCGCAATTACAAAACATAAAAAACTTCAAACACTGCCCTGAGGAACTCTCTCCTCCTGAGTTTGCAGGTCACAGTAGGTGTCTCCAACACGCACCATAAAGGATCAAGATACTAAAAAACTTTGAATAAAAGACGGTAAAAGACCTCTCATACCCCAAACGTATAGCTGCTTTAAGACGCCATATGTCCATGTCGTATCGTAAGCTTTCTCAATGTCGGAAAATATGGCCAAGACTCTTGTGCTTTAACGAGAAAGATTTCTGGACCGATCCCTCGAAACGTCCTAAAAGGTCAAAGGTTCTATGACCGTTGCGAAAACCGCATTTAAAGGAGACAGTAATTGGTTTAACATAACATAACGTAATTTAACGTATGAGAAGAGCTACAATGACCTATCTAAGATCATCCGCATCTGTCAAAATCCACCCACAAAATGCATCCATAAGATTGAGTCAGATCCTGCATCTACGATATACTATTCGAACCATCCGCAGGAATGCGTCAAAAACAAAAAGCATCATCATCAAGGCTCGTCAAAATCCAAATCAATCATAATGTACAATAATAAAAAACTGCATCCACAGGAATAAGTACCTCCCTCCAACACAATTTAACCCTCCTTCCCCATATAATCATCTGATCTGCGTTTAAAAACATTCAAGTTTGGACTGTCTATTGTATCAGGTGGCAAATTCTATTGGTGAAAAATTATTTTCTAACATCTAACCTGCACCTCTGTTTTTTTTACTTTTTAAGTGGTGATCCCTAGTCCTATTACTACCTTTCAACTCAAATAACTTGTACAATCCAACCTCCTTACTCTTGTAGCTAACATTCCTCTTAATGTATCCAGAACCCTATTTGCTCTATCTTTTGCCTCAATACACTGCTTAGAAATCTTCAGTGACCTATCTAGTACTACGCCTACGTCCTTCTCATCCTCAACTGAATTCAGCTAATGCCCATCCATTTCATAGTTGAATTCCCTATTTTCCCTTCCCATGTTAATAATTTTGCATTTTTTAAGGTTAAAAGTCATCTGGCACTTCTGAGCCCAAGCTAATAACTTATTTAAGTCGCTCTGCACTTTAAAACAGCTTTGACTACAGCTTCCAATTTAGTATCATCAGTAAAAGTTGAAACTTTTTTATTACAGCCTCCGCAAGATCATTTATAGGTATAAACTATGAATAATAAAGGGCCTAGAACGGATCCCTGAGGTACACCACTGATAGCATCTCTCCACTGTGAACTCACCCCATTCAGTACAACTCTCTGTTTCCTGTCTTTCGGCCATTCAGCTATCCAATTCAAAACTTCCCACATATCAAGTGCATTTTTAATTTGTAAACTAGTCTTCCATGTGGAAGGATATCAAAAGCTTTGTTAAAATCTAAGTAAATTCCATCAACATTCTCTCCTCTATCTAATTGTTTACTTACATAATCCATAAAATCTAGTAAATTTGTTAAATACGATCTACCCCTTCCAAACCCATGCTGAGCATTATTTATTAACCTACCACACTCTAGATGGTCAGAAATCCCCTTCTTAACTATCTTCTCAAGAATTTTACAAACGATAGAAGTTAAGCTTACCGGTCTAAAGTCATTTGGAACTTCTTTACTCCCCTTTTTTAAAAATTGGCACTACATTCGCTAATTTCAAATCATCAGGTATTTCTTCTAAACTCTAGTGATCTAGTATATATTTTTTTCAAGAGCTACTGCAATACTATCTACACCTTCTTTGAGTAACCTAGAATGAATGTTGTCTGGGCCAGATGACTTACTAGTAGTTAACTCCAATATAAGCACTTTAATTATTTCCCTGTACACATTAATGGTATTCAACACTAATTTCCTTGACCTAGAATTATCATCAATTAATCTATCTGGATTCTCTTCTGTATGTGCTGAAGAAAAGTGATCATTAAGAACCTCTACTATTTTGTCATCAGATTCTTTCAAAACCCCTTCATATCTAATAGGCCCTATTTTATCACTTAGATTTTTTATTAATTCTATAGTAGCTAAAGAATTTTGTTGGATATTTATTAATATTTTAAACTAAATTGATTTCTGCCACTCTTTTGCTCTTCTTAATAATCTTATTTAGCTTATTTCTGGTCGATCTATAATGGTTTAAATTGTCAAAAGTACTTTCTCTCTGTAATTTCTGGTATGCCCTTTTCTCCTCAGAAATTTTCCTAGCTATCTTCTGATTCCACCACAACGGCTTCCTACATTTCTTCCTAATAACCTTCATAATACACTGCTCCTGGACTATGTTTAATAT
Organism: Ceratothoa steindachneri; assembly: GCA_963969495.1. Lineage (NCBI taxonomy): Eukaryota > Metazoa > Arthropoda > Malacostraca > Isopoda > Cymothoidae > Ceratothoa > Ceratothoa steindachneri. The sequence continues at coordinate 28,109,711 of OZ018330.1, read as the reverse complement.
AGTCTTAAAAGTGTCTCACATATCATAAGTACTGTTTCTACTGAATTCTATATCCCACCTAATCTGATTTGGCAATTTGCGTAATTTATCGTAATCTCCCCTATAAAAAATTGGAGTTTTCGTGTTTTGTTGATGTTCTACCTTTCGCTATTCCCAAGTTAAAACGAAACATCTGATGATGACTCTTTCCTAATGACTCCCCGACAGTCAATTCCTGAACCAGGTGATCATCCTTTGAAAGAACTAGATCTAATATATTGGCACCCCTTGTCGGCTTATTAACAAATTGAGTAAAAAATAATCCTCAAAGCATTTTATAAAATTACACCTTGTTCTATCCCTTCCTATCATCTTTTACCAGTCCACAGAATTTAAATTAAAGTCACCAAAAAATAATTGTATCTACTTCACATCCTTTACTTATTTCCCTGATCATTAGCTCATCAATACAGTCAATCTGTCCGGGTGGTCTGTAAAAGGCTCCTAAGTGTATTATCCTATTTTTACTGACCCCAATATCTATCCACAGCGATTCAACTTCTTGTTTTATAGAATTATTTAGATTTGGAGAAATGTTATTTTTGACATAAAGAATAAACCCTCCACCAGTCCTATCTTTTCTGTGACTAATGTACATATCATAACCCTGTAGTTCAAATTCACTCACGTTGTCATTAAATTTATTTTCAGTAACCCATGATTTTATTACACATATATCTATATATCTTCATCAATAATATAAGTAATTAACTCATCTTTCTTATTTCTAAGACTATGAGCATTGGTATAAAGACAACTCAACCCTCCTATCCCTGAAGCACCTCTTTTAGAATGTATACCTTCCACTCTATCTCCTCTGCATCTCTTTCCTTTCCATGACCCACCCTGTACTCTTATATTTCCTTGACAACTACCAGTAACTAGTTTCCCGCCTGCAAAGACTTAACGAAACTATCTAGCTCCTGCCATAACACGTCAACCCCAGCCCGGATGAGATGGAGTACATCCAATGCATACAATGCCTTATTCCCCAAAATCCATTCCCTAAGTCTACAAACACTAATCCCGACTCCTCATACAGACCTTTTGCATATTCATTCAATCAAATTGCACGAGATAACCATTCCATCCCCACATTCAATCTCGGAAGCACACCTAAAACAACGCCTTTCACTCTACTTTCACTTTTCCTTTCAACTAAACGTTTGTACCTCTGTCGTAACTCACATGAACCCACCTTCTTTACATCATTTACTCCCACATGCGTAATCACAGCTGCATCCATCTCACACTCAAGCACCATACTATCATACCTATCAGATACATTATTTACACCAGCAACCAGCAAACAAACCCTCACTCCCTTCCATTTCCTCGTATTTAAATTCCTATCTAATTATTTAATCTGATAGTCACCTATCACAACCACCTAAGCCATCCTCCTAGTATCCCTAAGCATCGCATTACCCTCCCTCCTGTTCTCATTCAAACTAACACTTATTCCACTTTCTGCCACAACCCCATCAGACAAATCACTTTCAACCTCTTCCTTTCTTAGGGCATCGAATTTGTTTGTCAACCTAACATGTTCCATGTCCCTCTTACCCACACGCCTAACCTATCAATTATATCCATATTCACCCAACATTCATGTTCACTTACATCAGTCACTTTTTTCTCTCCAGTCCCTAGTTTAGGCCATATTCTACCTTCCTGATCCCAGTCACATTTCCCATGCGTACACTCGCATCCCTTCTCCCTTCATGCACCAACTCACTTAATATCTTGCATTCATCACGCAACCGTCTCACCTCCTCTACCAAAGCCACATTCGCACGAGTCACATAACAAACAGGGCATTCAGATACATTTGCTCTTCTTTCAACACCACAAAAATCACAAACTACATACACACTGCCTACATCAAAGGGCATACTCACTTCATCAAAAGCAACAGCCATACTGAGAAAACATTTCAAAACCCTTTAATTAAGTAATCAAGAAAAGTTTAAACAGAAAAAGGGGAGAAGATATGGCCGCTTTGAAACGTAAACAAACAGCAGCTATTTTACGATTTAATTTAAAATATAATTAAAAATTCCTTGAATCTAAAAGTTAACTATCTTCCTGAACTTAAATATATTCCACATAAAAATACAAAACAAAAAACGTCACGGAATAGAGAGTTTGCTGAGAACACGTCCGATCGCTACTGCTATCTTCTTCTAGGAACCAGTTCAGGCGCCTCATCACATTCTCAGGCAACTTACTCAAACAGCTGGTGAGAGTTATGGGGCGGTAGTTGTTTGCATCCAACCCGTACCTGCCCAGTTTGACAAAGGAAAGGACAATCCCAATGCGCCATGATGATGGGTAACAAAAAAAACTTCACCCATATAAGGTTGTACAAATCAACTAAGACAATGACAGAGTGTGGGTAGATGTGCCGAATCATATCAAAATGGATCTTTTCAGGGCCAGAAAAAGTAGATCTTCGAATGGACAATGCACTACGCAACTCGCGGATGGTTAATAGAGCATTATACAGAAGGTTAGATTTTGTTGTAAAATTGAGAGAATGAGGGTCTTCCTTTGATTTATAGGTTAGAAAACCCTTATTGTAACGGATAACATTGAAAACGGCGCAAAAATGGTCGGCCAAAGCATTGTTAACCACCAGGCTATCATTCTCTAAGAATCCCTGTAAGTTAAGTGTGGGGGTATTATGGCTAGCACAACAGCCCCTGATCTTGTTAATTTTCTCCAGATCTTTGCGGTAGGAGTCATAAAGGAAATTGATGAAACATAGTGGCGCCATGACGTTCGGCGAGCCTGAAAAAGGGTTCTTTGGCGAAGCGCCCGCGCTCGGTTTCGGTCAACCTTGTTACACAAGGTTGGGTTGCACCGGAATCTGGCATGAGCTAACTTTCAGTGTTTGACGGCTGTCGCACACTTCGAGGTCCACCAGGGTACGGTTGAGCAACCCGTTACGGGTCGCCTCCGTGGAATGGTCTGTATGGCTGCGTTGTAGATAATTGATGTGAAGTATGCCACTGCCGCGTCCACATCATTGAATGTCCCCAAGCAGGCACTTGTGAAAGACGCCTCTCAGAAACATTCCCAATCGGCATGACCTAAATCTCACTCAAGACGCATGGTTGTATGAGGGCTAGGATGAAAGGCCGACATGACAATAGAGAAGTGGTCACTTCCATGTAGGTCGTCAAGAACTGACCATGGAAAATCGGTGAGGCAATCCAGGGAACAGAGAGACGTCAACACAACTAAAAGAATCCGTTTGAACACGATAAGAGGTCAAATCGCCGGTGTTTAAAACGCAAAGAAAGTCAGATAATAAAAGAGTCTCTAAAACACTGCCTTTGGCATTCCGAGTGATATCGCCCCAATATAGGTGACAGGCATTAAAATCTCTGAGTAATAAAAAATGGGGAGGGCAACTGATCTATAAATTCAAAAAGGTCGGGCCTTGACAATGGTAAAGGAGGGAGGTAAATACTCGTAGAGCCAACAGTAAAAAGCCCTGTAAGAAAAACCTTCACGACAACAGCTTGGAGGGTAGTGTGCAGGGGGATGGGAGATACATGGTGCATAACAATACCATAACTGACCCCCCAATGAGACGAGCCCCCGATAGGAGCAATAGAGTTGAAAATACGAAAACCGAGTACCGCCATAAAGGTCCGTGTACCCAGTTTGTTCTCCTGAAGACAAATAACAGCGGGGTGGAGAGTCGTCAAAAGAACTTTTAGTTCTTCCCACTTGGGAAGAACGCTCTGAAACTTCCGTTGCAAAATGGAGAATATTATGTAGGACGGTTAGATGCCACAGTAGATATCTTTTTCTCCTTTGTGGCTGAGGTTAAGTTTGAAGTGCGTCCCAAAGAGCTTGGGGGGGACGAAGAGCAGGTTTTGAAGAGCCTACTATTGCAGGGAAAGAGTACCTGGAAGGAGCAGTGACAGGGTATGTGTCCGATGGTTTTGAGGAACTAGCGAAGGCTCTTGCCTGTAATTCGGGCTTACAGCCAGGAGGAAACGGAAGGTCGAGAAGAGCCGAGGGGACTTTCGATGTCCTATAGGTTGATCCAACAACCGCGACTGGTGAAGTTAGAGTATCATCTGCTTCCATCGGATCATAAGTAGGAGGGTGAATAGAAGGAGCAGGCAATCTGGGCAAAGTACGAGCAACTGGGGTATTTTTGCTACCGTTTTGACCGGGCGGGGGCCTAAGTCCTCTGAAGAGTGGGGCGGACTTGAGGGCAGAGAATATTCAACAACAGGAGAAGAGTCCATTGAAGATTCTCGAGGTTCGTCCGAGTCAGCTCCAGAGGTTGGCAGCTTATTGGTGGTCGATGACCCAGATGAGAAATCCTTCCTCTTACTATAGAGCTTTGGGTCCCGGGGCCGGGTGGAAGGTGTCCCGGGGCCGGGTGGAAAAACCTTCACTGGTTGATATAGAAGATTCTTTCAAATAATGTATGATGTCTTCAAGTGTCTCACTCTGAGCGTCGGTCCCAGCTAGTTGCCGGAGAGAAGGGAGCAAGATTAGATATCTCGGTGTGAGAGCGATTCTTCGACTGTATATCGTGAATGCTTCTTACACTACTGGTAGATGGAAGATGAGATGCTTTAGGCGTGTCGGAACTCGAACGTGATGGTCAGTTTCGTCCAGCGTCACGTAAAACGTCTGAGAAGAGATGGCCAAGAGGTGAGGTTTGTGCTCGTGCCCTTGGGCAAGCCTCTATCACGTCTAGCCGCAGAGAGTCGTGCAAAGCGAGGACTTTTTCATATAAGAATATTGGGCAGATTTCTTACGCCGCACTGTGGGCACCACCGCAGTTGGCCCAGCACGGTGTTTTGGTGCATTCAGGGCCATGATAATCAAAACTAAAATTCACGCAGAAACGGGATTGCCAACAGGCAAGACCAACATGTCCAAATTGATTACAATTGAAGCAACGTCTGGGTAATTCGACGTAGGGACTTACCAGGACACTTAGGTACCCAGCTTTAATAAACTGCGGCAATTCCTGACGTTCGAACGTTAAAATCAGTGTGGAAAATGGGATTCTAGTAGAGCCTACAGTTTTAGTCACCCTGTGTACATGTGTGACACGTTGGGTACTAAGCTTGCTCTGAAGTTGGGTGAGGTCGTAGTCCCTCACTTTATTTGAACGGACGACAGCTTTGGCAAAATTCAGACGTGGATGGGTTGAAACGATTACTGGAACTTCTGTTATCTAAGACAGATTTCGCACAAAATTGGGTTGAGGGCGATATGACACCTCAACTACGATATCACCACTACCTCTTGACTACATCCGGTGGGGTTTACCACAGCGGGGCTCAAAAGTGTCATCAAGGTCAAACACATCCACCTTTGCAAGTGGAGTGTTAAAAGACGAACTCATGATTAGAAAGCGGATATAATCTAAATCTGAGTCCACATCGTATCATAAGGATCCAACAAGCGAAGGAAGGCTGACAGTGGAGCTGAAAAACGTTTGGCACGAGAACACTTACGAGAAGGGGAACTTTAGGTTTATGGCTAGCCATTACAATATAAATAACTTCACATCCTCTCTCGGGACTCTCCACCATGGAGGCCTACAAGGGCCCGGGATTACTGCAACTCCGACCTTCATGAAAGAACAAATCAGAATCAATCCGAGAAAATGAGCATAGGCCAGGTAACCGTCAGGACCATTAGATAGGAGAAAGAAGAGGGGAAAATAAAGGGCAATGAAAAAAAACTAATAGGGAGGGAGGAAGGAGGGGTATGTTAAAATTCTAGTTCGCAGCACCAGGGGACCCCTAAGGGGCCCAGAGCTGATTATCCTCCCCACGAGAAGACCAGAGCCTCTTTGGGACCAACTCCTGAAGAAAGAAAAGGTTCCAGAGAGGGAGAGAGCTAGTATTTAGGTCCACGGCAATGAATGTTCTAGAGAAGAACTCAAGGGCTTCATCTACTGATCTAAACTCCTCGAATGAGATAGAGAAATCAGTCATTTCCTGAAATGCTGACGACCGAACCCCCTCCAAGCCTCACCAGGACGGTTTTTCAGGTGGAAGTGGCCCAGAAAATGATAGTTAAATGGGAAAGTGATCATTACTATGAAAATCAACGACTAACTTTGGAGAGCACAAAGATAGATCCGAGCCACGAAAATGAAGCCTTTCTCGGGCAGTGATGCGGAAACTCATCCATATTTAGGTCACCTATCTCCACCTCATCGATCAGGTTGACAAGGACCTGATCCCTGGGATTGATCGTGTAGTCCTCAAAAAGGGGTGTCTACCGTTCAAATGCCTGAGTAGAAGAAATGGCTTCGGCAACCGTGCCATGAGGCGGGGGAAGTCCCTCGCGTTGAAGTCCGGTGGCGGTGAAATGTACGCAAAAATTACAGTTTACTACCTATCCAGGTGTAGCCGCTCTGCCACAGCCTAAAAGGAGCTATTGATAATAAATAAAAAAACGGAGGTATCATGAGGGGTCTAAATCGGGCATCCTCTTGCCGGCCCCCATCCCGTGGTGGTGGGGCCACAAAACCCATATCCCCATGGAGAGTAGACAGGAGACACGCACCCAGCATGGTCTCCTGCAAAATAAATAGCTAACGGGGAAGAGGAGGAGATGAGTCTCCACAGCAGCTCCTCCCAGCTAGCTCAGAGTCTACGACAATTCCTTTGAAGAAATATGTCCTTCAGGCCTGGCTCGGAGGAGATGTGGGGGCCCTCTTCGAAGAGAAGACCACCACGTGAGGGATAGTACGCTTCCCGTAGGCAGAATTTTCCCAGGAGGGTGTTGGCCGTACAAGATGCTGTCACCTTCGAGGAATTATCGGTTGAGCTTGGAATCACTTCCAGTCTTTTCCTCCCTCATTCTCGAAATCCTTGGAGAGTGGAGCGGCTTTGTAGACAGAAGTTCTACGTGACCGAGTTGCCCGGTCCAGCTTCGAGTGGATGCGTAGGACCCGAAGCCTTTTTTTAGTGCCATCCTTCTTTTGGAGGACATCTTTATGAGTTCTCGAACACGGCCTTACGACCACCTTCGGTGAGTTTGCCTACTGTCAGTCTAACGAATCTGGGAAGCGCACAGCCTTTTCGTCCTAAGTAAAACGATCACTGAAGGTACGGGGTGGTGGGGCTGGGTTCAGGCTAGGCTAGGTGAGAACTCTTTGAGTCTCCAGATCTACCATGATAATGCTCTGGGGTGTAGAATAAACAGGTGAATTCCAAATGGGTGCAGACGTGAGGGTGTTCATAGCCTGGAGGGGCTGGAGGCGAATGGTGCCAGTTCAACTATTGAGGGAAAAAGACGTCGCAAGTCATTTGCATCGCGAAAAGAAAATCGGTTGAATGTCTGAACGGCCACGATCTCCTTCTCCAGAAGATACGCGCTACATTGCTTCTCTGAAGCAGGGTGTGACTATCCACAATTGACACAATTGGCCGTACATGATAAGGACTTATCGTGTAGGATCTTGAAGCAATTTCCACACACATCGGTTAAACCCTTGCATGCACCGACTTATGGAGCCTGTTACGATTGAACGTGATGGAGTGGGCCTCGACACCCCCGCCTTCCCATTTTTTCATCACACGTTAGACCTTGACCGTCCCTTTGGCAGTCAGATTTTCGCTATATCATCTAAGGAATAGTTTACGAGTTCCATCGCATAAACCACCCCTTTCCCCCAATTCATTGTTAGAATACGGTGTCACCTTCACCGGCGAGGTATTGAGTGTCCAAAGAGTAGTAATAGTGGCCGCTTCAGAAGGGTACGCCGCATTCGCAAGAGGGTTCTCGTACGAGAAAGGGATGACTTTCGGTTCTCTGTCAGTCAATTTAGCTAATGCTATTCCATGATGGGACCTGTTGCAGGCCTCCTCGACGGCCTCCTGTTTAAATGTGTGAAAGCTCTGGTGACCCTGAACCTAAGCTCCATCTTGGTGGTGCACGTGGATTTGTTGGTCTTCCTCAACCACGCCCCACACATAATAGTCTAGAGAGTTGCAGCCGGGGAATTGGGAAACCAAAATATGTTCGGAGCGACGTGGTCAAAAAAATTGTCTCACAGTTAAGACTGATTCCTCCTGCTTGTGTGACATGTTGTAGAGTCCTGCTGCCAAAGGTAGAGCCTTCTAGCGGCCACCTCTTGGATCCAGGGAACATCAACTCCTCCAAGCACCTGATGTAGCCCTCCGTGTTGAGTCTGAGGCCATCCGGGAAGATAAATGGGGGCATAACGTGTCTTTCGTCGTTTCCGGGCCACCATACCCTCGTAATTACATCCTGATTTGTCCAACTCTTTCCTGAGACTCTTCAACGTCCCCCTCAGGTTGAATACCAAGCAACACAGCTTACCTTTTCCAAATTTTTGGAGGATAGAATTTGTCCAGAGTATTGGTTCCTTTACAGACGATGCACAACTGAGTCTATTATGATAGGAATAACAGATAACCAACGCCAGATAACATGCATCCGTGGAATTCAGTATTTCCAACGGCGATAGATAACCAGTACTAATCATTGACAGTACGGCCAAGATCTGTTGTGACAGACCAAGAGACGGGACCCCGAGACTTTTAGTTAGCCTGGCAGCCAACAAGGCAATAAAGCTCGCCCACCATAAGCAGTACATCCTTATGTACCCGAGAATGGTCGCATATAGTTTGTCAGCTCATTACAAGCAGGGGATTATTGGGGCAAACTCGATTCTCCCATTAATCACGCCCTAACTCCCAAAACTCCTCAAGTTCTCGTCTCTTGCGACTTGCAAGCGTTAAAGGACCTTATTTATAAATGTTCCAAAGCCTGCCTTTTGATACGGCACGAGGTATTTGGTCACGTCATCTTATTTAGTAAAGGCTTGAGGGGATAGTGGTTGAAAGAAAGGTAGCGATAAGAGGGAGTGAGGACGAAGAACACCAACAACTTCCCCAGACCCCGTCAGAGTTCACTTCAAACCAGTGACATGGCTTCTTTAATTTACACTAGGTCCGGGAGAGAACAGATCGTTCCAGTACCGAGTGCAGGTAAAAACTTCGGTGGTTACGGGGATATTAGGATATTTTTTAGAGTAGCGCTGAGAGGGAGCGAGGAGAAAGCGCACCAAAAACTGCCCCAGGGCTTTGTCAGAGTGTCCAATTCAAACAAGTGACGAGCTTACTTAATATGCACTCAAATCGGGAGGAGATGCAGCCCTTTCAGTTACGAAATATAACAAGTTACAAAGGTATCCTCTTTGGGGGTTAATTATCTACAAGACACGCGCAGGTTCCATTGTTGGTGGTTCTCGCCTCCCTCAGGAAGACGAATGATTAGCGTCTCTCGTTGGCAGATATTATAGTACATCATTTGACAGCACCATGGCGATATCATTGATGCTAACGGCGCTCCTCTTGTGTTACGGAATCAACGAGGGTTCCCCTCACCCGTACGTGGAAGCGACATTCTCTCTCTTCCCCTATCGTATCTAAGGTAACAATGCTACCGTATCGCCACGCGATATTATAATCCTTCATTAAATAGAAAGACTGGCGAGATGCTGGTTATGAAAGAAGGCATCACAGACAGCACTCTCCAGCCGGAGCCGATCATATGATATTGTGTGGAGCTTACGGAAACCGCACTGTGCAGGAGAAAGGTGATCCTCATTGTACTGGGAATGGATAACCTAACATTTACCAATTTCTCCATCAAATCTACATGTAGTGGGTCAGAATAATTAGACGGAAAATGGCAGTGTAGGAGTAATCGCCCAACGGCTTGCGAAAAGCAAGCACAGTAGCTCTTGGCCAAGAATCCTGGGACAGACCTTTCGATCGGATCGTATTGAATAAATCTAACAGAAAGACGAAGCCTTGCGCACTTACGCTAAATATCGAAGTCTGAGCTACGGGATATTTTTCTGGGCGACTGATGGTATCCACTCTCGAAGCGAGAGCGGACTGCAACTCGCTCCTCGATAACAGATTATTGAAGGGTTACAAGATTTTGTAGGTAAATTATGCTTCCTTGATAATTGCCATAAATCCGCCAAGTGATCCTTTTATCGAATTAATGTTATTAACCAAAAATTAATAACCGAAGACTTATTAAATTTACCTTATAACAAAATTTTAGATAAAATACCTCGTCTACTCAGGACTGAATATAAATGTAATATTCAAATATGAGACCACAATTAATCCTAGTTAAAAATCACCCACCCCGACCCCCGCCCAAACATTGTTTATTCCACAGGTTGTAACAATTGTAATAAATGCTACTATGGGCAAACCGGGAAAGCATTACAAGCTCGTGTAAAACAACATCAAATTAATGTATCGCTAAATTAGGGTTTGGAGTAAAGTAGCCAATCCCTCCTCACTCTCAACAATCTAAGCCAATGTATGAAGGGACGGGGGGCAATTTGGGGCTTTATATAGGATTAAATCGATGCCTCCATCGCAAAATAAGGATGGAGGCATCGATTTAATACCATGTAAAGCCCCAAATTGCGCCTCCTTCTATGTGAGAGAGACCGGAAGGTCATTAAATAAACGCATATATGAACATAGAGGCGAAGTTCGTAGAGCAAGCAAAACTTCTAGTAATCCTCCCTAACCCTATATTTTAAGAACGAGATTTTTTGAAGGTTTGAATAAGATTTTTTCTTTTAGTTCGGTTGTCACCTAAGTAGATTTCAATTTGGTATCAAAGTTATTTCTAATCATTCCTTTATAATATAAAAAAAATAAAATGGTAAAGTTTAGAAATAAATATAACGGCCGTATGTTAAGACCAATGTGAAATGCACTTTTATGAGATTTAGTGTAGCTTCACAATTATTTATAAATTTATTATATCCAAAAGGCTAAAATGTAAAATATATTAAAAAGAAGAAGTTTTTTTGCCTGTGTAACTAAGGTCTTCCTGTTAAGGAAGAGAACAGCGGCTTTTTTTTTAACCATATAAAAACGCCAATCATACCCTTGATTTCCCTAATGGCTAAATAATTTTCCATTGTAACAATATAAATAAAATAAAAATTATTAAATCCTCACTAATCAAAGGAATTCCAAATAACAACTTGTCAGAAGGGCAGAAAAAAATGTAGTCTCCTATGTATCAAACCTCATTTTGTAGGATAATGTAAATCACCTTAACTCCTCCAGATTAATGTCAGTTGTCTGACATTTAAGAAGGGGATTTCTTTGAGTATTTAAATAATAATTTCATCTAGGTTTGGTTATGACTTATGTTTTTTTTATTAAAGTTATTTCTAATATTTTTTATAATATAAACAAACAAAATGGTGAAGTTCAGAAATAAATTTAAGTATCGAAATTCTGTGAATTTTTTAAAACCCAAAGAATTACAAATGGTGAAGTTCAGAAAATTTATTTTTATATATCTTCTTCTTATTCTATCTATAACTATATTTTAGCAACGTGATATTTTGAAAGGGAGGAAATTTAGTATAGAGTTCCTTTTTAAAATTATTATAATTGGCGAAGTTCAGGAAATTTATAAAAATTTTAGATTTTAAATTTTAATCTTAGTAGCGAAGCGCAAGCTCCCTCGTAAAGGGGAGTGGCCAAGCCATTGCCCGATCGATTAATAATAATTTTCGAAAAATAGTTCAATATAAATATTAAACTCATAATCCTACTTATGAAATTTAAGTAATTTTTGCGGTCACTAACTAATTTAATTTTTTTAAAAACCTGTCTTCCTTAACTCTATAATTTAACTTTGTGAATTTTTTAAATTTTTGAAAATGTTTTTTTTGCTTAGTGGACAAGTAACCTTTCATGGTTTTGAGTTTAGGTTTATTTGAAACTTTTATTCGCAGGGCTGTTTTTTGTATGTTTCGAGCTTTTATCAAAGTTCTTTCTAAGAGTTTAGAAAAAATAAATATAATTATCGAATGATTTGGAATGAAAAAACATGCAAATCGTGAAGTTCAAAAAATGTATTAAAATTAGGGCTTTGGCGCTTTTTTACTATCATTTCGTATATAAAACAAATTTAGATGAAAAAAAGAGATCCGACGAAGGTTTTTCTATACCGGGTGTCCCAGAAAAAAGTTAACCATACTTTGAATTAGCATAACTCCAAAACTATTGGATATTTTTGAATCCTGCAAAAAGTGTTTTATTTAACAACTATTTATCTGTCGATTCTGTGAATTTCATTAAATTTTCTTTTATGATATTGATACAATAATAGGTTTAGTGGAGGCTATCAAAAATATGTTTGCGCAAGGAAGTAAAATAATGAAAGGAAGCCTAGGAAGGCTAGGCCACCGTGCACTTTCAAGAGAAGCGTAGGGAGCCTAAGGAGCCTAGGTCACGGTGCGATTCTTCAAGCAAAGCCTAGGCCATTTTACAATGGTTTTTCAGCCACGCTGTGGTATGGTCTCGTCATTATTGCTTACTAAGCAATTCAAGGCGTTTCTGTGTAAAAGTTTACTTCCATAGAGCCTTTTTAATCATGCAGTTAACAAAAGATCAACGCGTATTTGTAGTCACAAACTTTATTAAGACTGGCAGTATTAAACAAGTAAAAGATTCATTTGAACAACGTTTTCCAGGTAGGCACCCACCAAGCAAGCCCACAATTTGGAAAAATGTTCGCAAATACCAACATGAAGGAATATGCTTAAATCTAAATAAAGGTCGTTCGGGTCGTATGAGAACCATAAGAACAATAGAAAATATTGAAAATGTTCAGATGACACTTCTTCAAAATCCACATGTATCAGTCAGAAAGAATGGGTTACAATTGTCATTGGACATTGGACATAACAAGTGAGAAATATAGTAGAAGAGGGTTTTAGTAGGAGAAATAGTGGGGAAATAGGGGAAAAAATGATAGGAAAGCGAAAATGAAAGGTAGAATGAAAGACAGATCCCTGGTGAAAGGGTATCACTGGCTTTCTTTGCGTTTTGGTTTTGTTTGTTTTTTTGATAGTATATGAATACACTATCTGGTAAATGCACTGGGCATTCAAGCCTTTGTATTAATATATAATATCTCTACGTGGCTTTTTTGGAAGATTTTCATCTTCGATTCTGGGTGTTTCACACCTAGATTTGGATTTTTTGTGTTGTTTTTGTTTTAATTGTTTTTTGGCGATATTTCGCACAAAAATTTGGGGAAGTGTTTTTTGAACCAAATTTAGCAAGTGCTAATTCGGTGGCTAAACTCGTTTGGCTTTGTTCATGTTTTGCTGTGTTATGAATGGGGGTTATTTAGTTTTTAAGTGAACTTTGGGTCGACGTTAAAGTCATTCGGTAGTCTACTGCTTTTGAAACTAATTGGTCGTCTTAAGTTAGGTAAATTGTCAAAGTCGATGTGCTCGAGTACAAACTCGGGAGGGAGGTGCCGGTGCACCTTGTCCCAGATTTTGGTTGCTCTGAGGTGAAGCTCCACGTTTATGGGGGTCATTCCCAGTTCACCATGGAGATCACTCTGCCTTCTCCCTTCTCTCCTTCGGGCTCCCGTAATGATATATACTGCCTTATTCTGGACCCTTTGCAGTTTAAGGACTTGGGTCTTGGAAACTACGTTTATAGGGATCGGGGGGTACAGGAGTTTTGAGCGAATGCACGCATTATAGATTTTCAGTTTGTTGGAGGTACTCAGGTTTACGAATTTGAAAAATTCACCCAAGTCCCTCCGTGCATTCCGTGTAGTTTTTGCTACATGGCTCCTATACCCACCAGTCGTAATTTGTAGTCCCAGAACCGTGCCCTCCGTGCGGTATGGGATGCGTGCACCCCCCATACGGATGTCTGCCAGTGTCCTTCGGAATAATGGAATTACACGGAACTTTTGGGCATTGGTGGATATCTTCCATCTTCTCTCGAAAGAGTTGATGTTTTCGATTTCCACTGCCGTACTTCGTGCCATGAAATTCGCATTCCGATAAGGCCCCGTACATATCATTGTTATATCATCCGCAAATTGGACGTATAAGGAACCCTCAGTCAAGGGTTGGGGAAGGTCTATGGTGTAGATGTTATAGAGCAGGGAAGAGATGCACCCGCCTTGCGGCACCCCCACCTCGAGTTCGAACTCAGGGCCGCTATAATTTTTTATACTCAGAAACGCTCTCCTCTCCATCACGTAGTCACAAAGAATCCTCCCAAGTATGGGATTGAGGCCTAGTTGTAGGATCTTATATTGTAGGCCTCTCCTCCATACCTTGTCAAAGGCCTTTTTGACATCGCGTAGCACCAGATTTGCATGGCGTTTTTCTGATTTTACTTTTGCCAACTTCTCGGTAATTACGGCTAGCGCCGTGTCTGTTCCTCGCTTCGCTCGGAAACCATGTTGTTGGTTGTTATGAGAGTTGTTTCTCTGGAGGAACGTGTTTACCCTGTTGGCCAATATCTTCTCCAAGACTTTCCCTGAAAATTCTAGGAGAGATATGGGCCTGAAGTTAGCTGGACTGTCCGGTGGTTTACCGGCTTTTGGAATGAATATCATTTTCGCTACCTTCCAGTGGTCAGGGAAGTATCCCACGTTTAGGCATGCGTTCATGATATTCATGAGCCCCAATAGGATATTGGACGGGGCTCGAATAAAATTCTCCTTCGTTAGTCCTGTACGCCCCGGTGCTCGCTGTCGAAAGGATTTTAAGGTCATAGAGAGTTCCTCGGCAGTAATTCTACCGCCGAGTCCCTCCATTTTCCTATTCTGTGATACGCAATGGTGAGGGTGCGTTCTGTGTATTTGGTCGTTCAGGTCGTTAATAATTTCGTCTTCGAAGTCCAAATCGAAGTCACTATTCTCTTCCGGGGAAATCTTAAATATAGATGCCCAAAAGAGTCTGAATTCCTCTTCGATTCTTTCCACGTCAGAAATTTCAGTGTCGTCACGTATAAGTTTAATAGTCTTTGCTGGCTGTCCGCCTTTTAGCCGTTTTACCGTCTGCCAGAATGTACGTGAGTCAGTTTCTACATTTAGTCCGTCAATTAAATTATTCCAGAGTACATTCTGTTGGTCCCTTATAAGAGTCATTAGTTCATCGCGTATGAGTCGTGTTTGTCGGTGTGTGTTGATGTTGGGGCCAGTGAGGTTCACTTCATTGATCCGTTCCTTATATTCCCTCACGAGGGTTTTCATTCTAGGGGTCCATGAGGGGGCAGGGAGAGTTTTATATTTAACTCGGGGGACGGCTTCCTTGTCGGCTTTTAATAGAGTTTCATTTAATTTATCCAACTCCTCGTCAATTTCTTCAAGGGAGGCATCATTTAAGGGTTCTGGGTTATAACTTTCGAGGAGTTGATTATACTTATCCCAGTTGGCTCGAGCATAGCTCTTTCGCTCTGGGATAGGGATTTGAATGGGGGGGGGGTTGAGACTTTAATAAGGATAGCCTGGTGGTCGCTGGGAATAGGGGGGCCCGGCTCAATGAAGTAATTATATGGGAACATATTGCTGGTTAGCACAATATCTGGTTTGGTGGCTGACCTGTGAGTGATATATGTGGGGAAGTCTGGTCCAATTCTAGTCATAATGTGTCTATCAATAAGTGTTTCGAGATTCCTGCCTGCTGGGTTGGTCGACGTATAACCGGAGGCAGCGCTTCTTGCATTGAGGTCACCGGCAAAGAGAACGGTTCTGCCGTGACCACATAACTGCAAAAAGTTTGGGAGGGGCAAATACCCTCTCCTTGGGGGTTGGTACCCCGTTGCCAGGACCAGGGGTCCCACTGCCGTACGGACCTCCACAGCAAGGTAAGATTCGTCGAGTCCACTTATTGATCTGAAGTCAAGACCTCTTTTCACAGCTATGGCGCATCCGTCGAAACGTTCTCCGCTGTGATTTTTGGTCAAGACTTCGTAGGGAAAGATTTTTATCTGGTTAGCGTCGTTTATTCCATGTTCGGAAATAAATATAACGTCTGGGTCACTTTGTCTTAATACGTTTCCGTATAATATTTTTTTGTTTGTCCATCCGTCAGAGTTCAAATGTAAAATTTTTAGAGTCGTCATTTTGTAGTTCACTTAAGGGTTTTCGAGTGTAATATGATGTTTTAGGACTTTATTCTCTTACGAGTTTAGGTCCTTGTGGAGTGTTTGGGGGCGTTATGGTTTTTCCTGTACGTTGTTTCCTGTATTCGCCGTCGGTAAGGGTTATAAAGGAGTCCGGAGTCAGTTTAATCAGGCCTTGGAGTAAAGCCTCCTCGACCTGTTTTTTACTGAGCTCGTCCGAGGTGAATTCCCATTTGTATATTCCGGCTATTAAGCCTTCGGATACATCTAGGGCATCCATCTCCTTAGGAAAAGGGGACCTTTCGGCAGCGAATACCTTCAAGTTAATTTTTCTTGAATGGTATGCGTGCCTGGATTCCCTCTTACAAGAAGAGGACGATCTCGGGCGTCTCTGGGGCTGCGAGGTTTTCCGTGAGCGGGGTGAACGTGCCCCTCCCTCGGCTCTCGCAACTCCAGTCTCCGTGCCTTCGTTATTCACCTTTGTGGGTGTGTTTGCGTGGGTGGTTTTGTTATGCTGAGTTTCTTTAGATTGTTTCAGTTCAGTGCGTGCTTTTGCAGCCTGGATCCTGGGGTCTCTGGAGGAAGCTGGGGTTGTGGCATTGCTGGGGGTTGGGAGCTTCTGACAACTAGTCTCGCACTGGGGTTTGAGACTAATTTTCAGAATCTCTTCTGACCCCGGGTTCGAGGGGAACCAGATCTTCTCCATTCCATTATTAGTTAGCATCTTATTAAGCTCATCTGCAAAGCACCCCGGGGAGGAGAGATTCGCAATATGAGCATAATATATGCAACACATAATTTTTGTCGAGTTTTCATTTTCGACGTGGAGAAATGTGGGATTCGCTTTTGACTCCACTACCGCAGCTTTTGCAACCTTGGCATAAGTGGTGTTGGCTTTCGTTTCCTCTTCAGTTTTTTTCTGTGTGGCTTTCTTTTTTAGGATCTGTTTCTTGATGGGGCAGGCCATGGAGAGTGTCTTATGTTCCCCCGCGCAGTTTAGACACTTCATGGTGGTGCTTTTACAGCTCCTCCAGAAGTGGTTGTCCGATGCACAGATGGAACATAAGGTGGCATTCCCTTTGGGGCAGTTGGCTGTAGTGTGCTCCTCATACTTGTAGCATTTGAAGCACATTTGGAGGTCGATAAACTCCTTGCGTTCGACCTGCTCGGGGCAGATCCGAACGTTAAAGAGGAGCATACCGCACTCCGTAGCCTTAACCGCCATTGCCGAATCAATAAACACAATCTTAAACACGTGCGTGTAATCCTTAAATTTAAGGATTTCCGCTATTTTGGCCCAGGGGTGGTTTTTTTCAACCTCAGCATGAATTTCTTCGATGCTGTGGCTGCCGACCCAAGGATCGAGGCGCCGAAGAATAATGCTGCGGTGAGTTTTAATCTGTGGAGGCGTGTGGGGTCTGAGATTGATCTTTTTTAAGGATTCTGCCACTTTTTGAGAGGTGAGGACCTCGCAGTCACTCTCCTTTTGGCAGATAGCCGAGTATCCATTGTACGTGTCTATAAGTCTAACTAGGGTTACCCCTAGTTCCCTGTGAGTGATGGCGAAGACATCTCCCCGATCTGGCTTGGGGCCATCGGAGAGAGTCCTCAGCGGTATCCGCCGAGTCTCTCTCATTTAAATCTCCATTTCCGCATGGGAACTGGAGAGATAAAAAATACGCGAAGACTCAGAGTGTGTGGCTGTGTTCGTGTGTGTGTGTTATGTGATATTTTTCACCAGTGAAAGAGAATAGGTCAAAAAAGGAGTAGTCCCTGTCCAAAACAAAACAACCCGATCAAAATGGCACTTTACCTTGGGTGCAGGCGCTTCTCGAAGGCCTGCAGGTCTCCGGTCTACCACAAAGGGAGTCCGGTGTGGAAAAAGGAGGGGGAGGGCGGAAGCAAGCTCACCCTCGCTACCGACGCACGAAGCGAGTGAAATTTCACTTATTACTCGTAAAAACGCAATGTCACTTTCGAACTTAAGCTGAATCTGTATTCCTGAACGAGCAATCACTAAACGCGCGTAACAACAAATTTCACCAATAATATGCGAAGTACAACTTAAGGTTGGCTTTACCAGGTCACACGTGAGAAGAGCAAGACTTACTCAGGCAAAAAAAGCAGTCTTACAATTGTCAAAGTCATCAATTAACAGCATTATTAAACATGACTTAAATTGCATCCCTATAAGATGCATGAAGACACCAGCTTCTTGAAACTGATTTTCCTCGTCGTAGACAATTTGTCAAATGGCTTCTCCATAAACCTGCTCGTTTCTTGGAAAACATTTTGATTGGTGACGAGGCAGCCTTTTTCATGAATGGAAAGATAAATAGCCATAACATTTGGCAATATGCGCCGCTGACCCCACCCCACCCCCCTCTGCATTCTACTTTGACACACGTATTTTTCAGCAGAAAGTGTCTCTGTGGATGGAATATGCGGGAATGGCTATCTTGTCGGCCCATTGTATTACGAGAATAACTTGAATGGTGCTGCCTCGTTGAACATGATCAACGAAAGGATCTTCCCGGAACTCCGCCAAATTTACGGCAATCAATTCAATAGACTTTGGTGGATTCAGGACGGCGCATCAGCTCATAGACAGCTTGCTGTAAGAACAAAATTAAGAGAAACGTTTGACAACCCCATGCAATTGAATGGCCCCCAAGATCCCCTGACTTAACACCGTGCGATTATTTCTTATGGGGATATCTAAATAATTAAGTATATTCTACTCCACCACAAAGCATCGACCAGTTAAGATATAGTATCACACGTGAAGTCAATAGACTTAGGGAAAATCACAAGTTAATTAAAAAAGCTGTTCAATCAATGCGATCAAAGGGGCAACTGTGCTTAGAAAGAAATGGAGGACATGTGGAAGGAAACGGTGCTTAGAAAATTAAAAAATGAATTTTATTACCCATATGAAGAGGTGTTTTTGTTAAAAAATGGATTTAAATATATTTGTTGATTTTAAACTTCGAAGTTTCATTATTTTACTTCCTTGCGCAAACATAATTTTGATAGCCTCCACTAAACACATTAGTGTATCAATATCGTATAAGGAAATTTAATGAAATTTCTAGAATCGACTGATAAATAGTTGTTAATTTGATTTGTTTACAAAACTCAAAAATCTCTAATAGGTTTTGAGTTATACTAATTCAAAGTACGGATAACTTTTTTCTGGGACACCTTGTATATCAAACCGGGTGAAATAACTTTAAAAAAAGGTTTCAGGGTGTCTATGTTGAAAAAAAGTGTTTGGAAAATTCTCAACTATATATAAATCTTCAAGGGATAAAGACAATATAATTGTGAGGGTATGGAACGTACATACTCGCATGTCGCCAGGCGTTCGTGGGAACGAATGATATTTGTCATTTGAGGTTACCTTCGTCTCCTCCCCCTCCCATCCCCCGACATTCTCCTGCCCTCCTCCGCCTTCCCCTTGACCTCAGTCGTCATCCATGCCACACCTTCCCAACAGGCGACAGGAAGTCTGACGAAAGAAGGCCTATCTCACAGAGAAGCCTAAATTCTATTTGCCTTCTTTATGATACCATGGAGATTGTCCAGAAGGCGCCGCGATAAGCGAATTGTCGTATAGGGAATCTCTCTCTCGATTTCACACAGTCCGCGGTATAAATGACAACGCCGTTCATCCCTCGCCTAGAAGTGTTCCAGACCTACTCGCGTAACCCTCACGTTGAACGAGAGTCGCTGCCGTAACGTATCGACTGCCAATGCGACCCGCTGAGTTAACTTGGTAACTGGCTCAAATAGTTCCTGAGGCAAATCCTGCCCCGCAGCGTCTGTGACTAGAAGAATATGCTCTGTTGCTCAACGTAACTTGAGAAAGAAAAAAGAACAACTAAATATTTACTGGAAATAACTATTTGTTAGTGTCACATTTAGTTAGAAGGTACTAACCGGAACTGCAGTCAGCAGCCCCGAACCCGTCATCTTATCCCCTCCTCTCTCCGAGAATTCGTGTTAACGACACCCGAACCACCCCGTCTGGACCTGAGTAGTCGTCTCTCTAATCCATCACAATTAATGGTAATCTGTAAACCCAGTGTCCCTCTATTCTTAAATTACCTATTTAATTAAGAGTGATTGATACTTCCATTAAGTCATTATAAATCTAGACACTTAACGTCAGTGTTATCCCCCCCTCCTTTTTTAAAGAGATTCAAGTGAGTCATTCCCTGATATTATTATTTATAATTGCTGTCAACTCAGACTAATCAGTGTTTAATATTTAATCCTTATTTACCTAAATGCCCGTTTAACTATTGCTACTCATTATTATTTTGGTGTAAAGTAAAGTTTATTTTTGTTCGTGTGTTTATTTGTGGCTCCTCTTTTTTGACATACCCTTGGCAAGACTTTAATTAAGAATCCCTTCGGCTAATTTATTCAACCTGTATTATGCACTCTTAGAATTTAACAATCACAAACCTCCCCCCAGTAACAAGTGGGACTTTTATAGTGAGAATCCTGGCCGTGGCACAAACCGCCTTTAACCAGCCTTCGCAGGTTCAGTAGAAATTAAAGCTTATATATATATATATATATATATATATATATATATATATATATATATATATATATATATATATAATGATCGTAGATTGAGTCATAGAATCTCAATACCTTCGACTTAAACAAAAGCGGTGTGTCCAGATCAAGGAATAGAATAATTATTGGACCGGACTATGAGCAATTCTACGACAACAATAAAAGGTGAAATAACTAAAAAAATGTTTCAGAGTATCTATGTCGAAAAGGGTGTTGAGGGTTTTAAAATAAAGAGTCTATAAAGGGGATTAAAAAAAGCGGTTTAGAATAGCAAATAGGCCGTAGGCCACACGCCGAAGGAGTGCCTGTGGAACCAAGCTCTTCCTGTAAGGAAGAGTACGAAATATGGCTCGTTTTACTATGAATCTAAACTCTTTTATATATTATTTAAACTTTATTTTTTTCCTATTGAAAGTTAAAACTATCGATGTTATATTTGTACCTTTAGAATTGTGCTCTAGTATAATATTTTATAGGAAGAAGATGACCGTATTATGATTGAAACGTCGCCACTAAATAATAAAAAATGTCAGTAGCAATTTTCCTTTTCTTGGGATTTCTGTTAAAAATTAAATTCAGGCCCTCTATAAGCAATCTTCATCACTAATATATATATATATATATATATATATATATATATATATATATATATATATATATATATATATATGGTTAATACGCAGTTTATGCCCACCCCTGCAAATTAAATAAAAAACAGCTCGTAAATATTTCTAATTCGAAAAAGTTTATCCTTACTTTCGAATTAAAAGGCGCGATTGCCAAATCTCGTTAGGCCTATTTGTTTATAGCGTGTTACGTAACCCGTTCGCAACCATGTGAACAAAATTAGTATAGGATCTTAATTAAGAAAGAAATATTTAAAGTGTTTTTACAAAAATAAAAAACTAAACTATATAAACCCCTACGTAACCGATTCTTCTGAGGTGAAGACTTTATAAAAATAAAAAATAAATAAATTAACTCGATTCTTTCAATTCGAAGATGGCGGCTAATCTATTTTTCGTCATAACATGATAACTAGAGATTTGCCCAAATTCAGTATTGAAACTGCTACATAGTGTAGTGTATATCATAGGTATACACTATATTTTTAAACAAGGAATGCTGACCAAAAAGTCGCGTGTCTCACTTAGTCTGATTTATGACCTTACGAATTTCAAAATTTTCAGTAATTCTCGGACTAACCTTGGGAGGACTTTGGCAATTCTATCATTCGAAAGAGAATGTAAAACAACATAAGGTTTCAAATTTTGTTATAACCTAGCCTAAAATAGAATAGCCTGGCTGTGCTGGTCCTTACCTAGCCTAGCTTAGTATAATCTAGCTAGCCTAGTATAACCTAAAATAGTATAGCCAACTTTATCCTACGTTAGCTAAGTAACCTAGCCTATCGTATCCTAGTATATACCAGCCTAGCTTAGTAGACCCTAGTTTAACTTAGCATCTTATAGTAACAAAGAGTAACAATGAAAGTAAGTACCCTAGGAGACCTTACGGTCCATTCAAAGAGGGTACCTTTGGACTAGCAATCGAGCGGGCACAAGGCTGCTCAATTGTTTTGCGTCCCTGAACGGCCGCTTTTCAAAACTTTGTCTAGTCTTCACTTGAACTGGTCAACAGATTCACTGTTGACAACTTCCACTGGAAGTGCGTTCCACTTACCGCAGATACTGTAGGTGAAAAAGTTTCCACACAGATTGCGGTTGTAACGCTTCAGTTCAAGTTTGAAGCCGTGATTGCGCGTTCTGTTCTCACTCAGTGTGAAAATATCCCGGTAGTCAACATTATCGAACCCTCGAAGTATTTTAAAAACTTTGATGAGCTGACCACGCAGTCTACGGGTTTCAAGCGAGAACAGATCTAATTCCCTTAGTCTATCCTCATAACTTTTATGTCGGATAGAATGAACCAGCTTGGTTGCCCTGGCTTGTACGCGTTCCAACCTTTCGACATCCTTTCGAAACGAAGGACTCCAAAATTGTACGGCATACTCCAGGTGCGGCCGAACGAGGGAGTTGTACAGACAAAGTACTATCTCCTTGTTACGGTATCCAAACTGGCCCTTTATGTAGCCTAACATCCTTTGTGTTTTCTTCTCTGCCTCGATGCACTGTTTCGAGAACTTGAGGTCGCTAGTAATAGTTACACCCAAGTCCTTCTCAGTGTCACAAGATTCAAGAGCAGTCCCCTTAAGAATATACTGAGATTGGGGGTTTCTGTGGCCGATATGCATTACTTTGCATTTGTTCACGTTAAAAGGCATTTGCCACGTGTCCGACCACTCCCCAATCTTCCCAAGATCTTCCTGCAGGCGGGCAGTATCTCCATCCTTTGCAACGTTCATACCAAGCTTGGTATCGTCGGCAAATTTGGAAATCTTGTCAACCATGTCACCGTCCATGTCTTTGCCGTAGATGATGAATAGTAGTGGTCCGAGGACAGAACCTTGAGGCACCCCGCTAGTAACGGGCACCCAGTTAGAAGCCTGTCCATTCACCACCACCCGTTGCCGTCTGCCACTTAGCCAGTTCTCGATCCAGCCGGCTACTTTTCCATCTATGCCCAGCGCTCGCACTTTCCGGAGAAGGCGGTGGTGTGGTACGTCAAAAGCTTTCTGAAAGTCTAAGTACACCACATCCACAGCCTTGTCCCGTTCGTGCTCACTGAACACGAAGTAGAAGAATTCCACCAAGTTTGTCAGGCATGACCGTTGCCTTCAGAAGCCGAGCTGGGAACTCCTCAGTAGCAGGTTTGACTCTAAATACGACGTTACCTGTCCACCATCATGCTTTTCATGAGTTTACCGACTATCGAAGTCAGACTGATAGGTCGGTAGTTTGACGGTTTGCTTCGGTCTCCTTTCTTGAAGATAGGAGTCACCTCCGCTTCACGCCAGTCTCTAGGAACGCATTCGGTCCGGATTGAAATGTTGAAGATTGCGCTTAGGTGTCGTGACACTTGATCGCGCACTTCTCTTAACACTTTAGGTAGAAAGCCATCCGGGCCAGGTGACTTATTCGTCATTAGGTCACTGATCTTCTTTTTTTATTTCCCCTTCGGTTAAGTCCATATCCTTCAGCTTTTCCCCCGAGTAGGAATCCATTGGCTGAGGGATGGGACCACACTCTTCAGTAAACACTGAAGAGAAGTAGTCGTTGAGGAGGTTAGCATTTTCTGCATTTAAGTGCTTTAATGCCCCCTCTTCATTTCTCAAAGGGCCAATCGTTCGACGGATTGGTTTACGGCTGTTCACATATCCAAAAAACTCCTTGGGATTCTCTTTACAGAGTCTCGCCACTCGGAGTTCCTCAGACCGCTTAGCCGCCCTTATGCTGGACTTCACTCTCCTGGCTAGCCTCCGATATTCGTCAAAGTCACCCGAGATCTTCGATTGCCAGCACACAGTTCTCTTCTTCCTAAACAGTTGGCCGATTTCTCGATTAAATCACTTTGGTTGAACAGAAGACTGACGGGGACATTTCAGAGGAATGAAACGCGATTGAAGACTAGCCTAGCCTAGTATAGCCTTGCCTAGGGTAGCATTGCCTACTGTAGCCTAGGTTACTATAGCCTTGCCTAACCAGGTATGGCTTAACATTGCATGCCAGAGCCTAGCCTAGCGTCGCCTAGAGTAGCCTTAGCGTATTATAGCAGAGCTAGAATAGGCTATTATAGCCTAGCTATCATATCCTTGCATATGATAGCCTAGTCTAGCCTAGGATACTATAGGCTAGCTGGTTATAGCCTATCCTAGCATAACCACACCTAACATAATAGTCAAGCGTATCATATTAGGTATATCCTAGCTTAATATATCCTATAATAGTATAGCATACCATACCATACCCTAGGCTAGAATAACCTTGCATAGCTTAGCCTATTATAGCCTTGGTTAGCTATCCTAACATAGTATTATGTCGCATAGCAGAGCATAGCCCTCCCTAGCCTATTATACTCTAGCCTACACTAGCATAGCATAGTATAGCCCTGTCTAACTTAGTATAGCTTAGCCTAGCCTAGCATAGTATAACCTAGCCTAGCATTAACTATTCTAGACAAGTATAGCCTATACTATTCTATTATAACCTAGGCAAGCATAGCTTTCATTGTCTAGACTACCATACCATATGCTATCCTAGCATAGCATTTTATAGCCTAAATTAGCATAGTATATCTTACCCTTGTACATTATATCTAAGCATAAAATAGCCTAGCGCTTGCACAGCAGATTATAGCATATTATAGCCTAGTCTAGTCTAGCAGAGTAAGGCTGAATAGTTATGATGTATTGGCAAAAAGAAAATTCCATGTTAATCTTGGGAAGACTTTGGTAATTATATCATTTGAAAGAGAATGTAAAACATCAGGGTTTCAATTTTCGCTAGAATCGGTGGAATAGTTATGATGTTTTTGACAAAACAGAATAATTCCAGGGCTAACCTTGGGAGGACTTTTGCAATTATATAATTTAAAAGAGAATGTAAAACAACATAAAACTCAAATTTCGTTAGAATCGGCCGAATAGTTATGACGTTATTGCTAAGAGAATAATTCCTGGGCTAACCTTGGGAGGACTTTTGCAATTATAGCATTAGAAACAGAATGTAAAACAACATAAAGGTTTCATATTTCGTTAGAATCCGCCGAAAAGTTATGATGTTATTGCAAAAACAAAAACAAGGCAAAACAGGGACCGACCGACCGACGACTGTCCGACATAGGGAGATTTAGAGTCGCTCGCGACCAGACTCGCACGCGAATAAAAATACGCAAATTCTATAGCGCATATCTATGATATACATTATATAGCATTTGCGTGTTTCTTTTCAAAAAATAGAGATATTTATAACAAATCACCCACGAAATTCAAGGGCGGGCATAAACCGAAGACTTCACTACCCGAAGATAGGTGAAAAGAACACCCGAAACGTTGTATCAATCTAATAAAGGAAATGAATTTCCCTTATACGTCGTATCGTTCACCCTATAAATTGTATTGAAGCTCCGCAGAAGCCCAAACATATATTTATTTTACGCCAGGCAATGGCTTCGTTACCTTGCGATTCGCTACTTTTATTAAAATTTAAAATCTAAATAAAATGCAGCCATAGTTAAATTTTTATAAATTTTCTGAACTTCGCCAATTATAATCATTTTAAAAAGGAACTCTAAACTATTTCCCCCTTTTCAAAAAATCACGATGCTAAAATATAGTTATAGAAGAAGATATATAAAAATAAATTTTCTGAACTTCATCATTTGTAATTCTTTGGGTTTTAAAAAAATGACAAAATTTCGATACTTATATTTATTTCTGAACTTCACCATTTTTTTTATATGTATTATAAAAGAATTCTTAGAAAGAACTTTGATAAAAAACATAAGTCATAACCAAACTAAGATGAAATTATTATTCAAATACTCCAAGAAATCTCCTTCTAAAATTATAGAGTTAGTGACCAGGCAATGGCTTCGCCACTCTTTCCTACGTAGGGAGCTTGCGCTTCGCTACTAAGATTAAAATTTAAAATCTAAAAAAAAAGCAGCCTAGTCTGGCGCGCCAACCAGGGGTATTGCCAGAACGCGCGAAACTTTTGAAAATTTCAAAACTTTCGCCAGTCAGCCTCGGAGAATCGGGTTAGGGCGAATTATCGCAGTTGATTAGCGGGAATGTCTTAAAATAGCGTCACTATTACGTTATTTCGCCATAGGAACGCCAATAATGGCGATGCTACCCAGGTGTATCTGGCACCGGGGGACTGACACGATGTGTTAACGACGCATCTACACTCATTCGCAGCTCGCTCGCCCATAAATACAAGCGACTGGCTCTCTCTCTCTCTCTCTCTCTCTCTCTCTCTCTCTCTCTCTCTCTCTCTCTCTCTTTCTCTCTCTCTCTCTCTCTCTCTCTCTCTCTCTCTCTCTCTCTCTCTCTCTCTCTCTCTTTCTCTTCACTTACTCGATTATTAATGATTGGAATAATTTGCCAAACGCAGTAGTGGACAGCAGAACTATAGATTCATTTAAAATGAGATTAGACAAACACTTAACAAATATTGGAATTGTTTAGCATAAGCTACAAAATAAAATAATATTACAAAAATATAACTCTTTCAGGTTTATGTAAGTGGTTTTCATATTCATTTCATTTAATTACTATTCAATGCAAATTTCCTTCAGGTACTGTCTTCTTACACCTGCAAGGTACTTTTCCCAAATTATTTCATGTACGGCTTTTGCCGGAGGGAGTGGAGGGTGGGGAGAGCCTAAAACTTTTCTATCCTTTACTTCTACTATTCTATGTGTAAGTGGCAGTAGATTTAAGGCCAGATCACCTTAGTCTGGGCCGTAAGGCCCGTGTGATCTGTGTATCTATGTAACTCTATGTAACTCTCTCTCTCTCTCTCTCTCTCTCTCAAGGATACAATCAAATCTACGAACTCCAACGTTATATCCGACCACGAGCTCCTAGGCGTTGACCTAGAGATCGGTCCTGCCAAATACAGGACCCTGCTGCTTTACAGACCCCCTTCCCAACCTGTTGAGAAGGACAGGGAACTGTACCAGCTGCTGGGTGAGCTGGTTCAAGGCAGAGTGTGCATCGTTATGGGCGATTTCAACAGCCAAGTTGACTGGGAAACCAGAGCAGCCTGTGGCGAGAGCGCGCTACTCCTGGAGTTCGCCAACAACGAGTTCCTCACTCAATGGGTCAGAGAACCGACGAGAGGAGACAATATCCTCGACTTGGTCTTCACCTCTGAGGATGATATCGTTGAGGATATCTCTGTAGGCGAAGAGCTCGGTGGCAGTGATCACCAGCTAGTTAGATTTAGCGTCAAGATCCCGAAGGTAAGGTCTGTTGCCAGTCAATTAAAGAAACTTGACTTGAGAAGAGCAGACTTTGCAAGCCTTCGAGCTGGACTGACTGACGTGAGGCTAGAAGTGTGCGATGCCGTTGAAGACGCGTGGAATAGTTTCAAAACCACATTCATGAGTCTTCAATCGCGTTTCATCCCTCTGAAATGCCCCCGTCTGTCTTCTGTTCAACCTAAGTGGTTTAATCGAGAAATCGGCCAACTGCTTAGGGAGAAGAGAAATGTGTACCGGCAATCGAAGATCTCGGGTGACTTTGACGAATACCGGAGGCTAGCCAGGAGAGTGAAGTCCAGCATAAGGGTGGCTAAGCGGTCTGAGGAACTCCGAGTGGCGAGACTCTGTAAAGAGAATCCCAAGGAGTTTTTTGGATATGTGAACAGCCGTAAACCAATCCGTCGAACGATTGGCCCTTTGAGGAATGAGGAGGGGACATTAAAGCATTCAGATGCAGAAAATGCTAACCTCCTCAACGACTACTTCTCTTCAGTGTTTACTGAAGAGTGTGGTCCCATTCCCCAGCCGACGGATTCCTACTCGGGGGAAAAGCTGGAGGCAATGGACTTCACCGAAGGAGAAATAAAGAAAAAGATCGCTGACCTAAAGACGAATAAGTCCCCTGGACCGGACGGGTTTCTACCTAAAGTGTTGAAGGAAGTGTGCGATGAAGTATCACCACATCTGTGCGCTATCTTTAACATGTCAATCCGGACCGGATGCGTTCCTAGAGACTGGCGTGAGGCGGAGGTGACTCCTATCTTCAAGAAAGGAGACCGTAACCAACCGTCGAACTACCGACCTATCAGTCTGACTTCGATAGTCGGTAAACTCATGGAAAGCATCATGGTGGACAAAGTGACGTCGTATTTAGAGTCAAACCTGCTACTGAGGAGTTCCCAGCACGGCTTCCGAAGGCAACGGTCATGCCTGACGAACCTTGTGGAATTCTTCCACTTCGTTTTCAGTGAGCACGATCGGGACAAGGCGGTGGATGTGGTCTACCTAGACTTTCAGAAAGCCTTTGATAAGGTACCACACCGCCGCCTTCTCCGGAAAGTGCGAGTGCTTGGCATAGACGGAAAGGTAGCCGGCTGGATCGAGAACTGGCTAAGTGGCAGACGGCAACGGGTGGTGGTAAATGGACAGTCTTCTGAGTGGGTGCCCGTTACTAGCGGGGTGCCTCAAGGTTCTGTCCTGGGACCACTACTATTTATCATCTACGTCAACGACATGGACGGTGACATGGTTGCGAAGATTTCCAAATTTGCCGACGATACCAAGCTTGGTATGAACGTTGCAAAGGATGGAAATACTGCCCGCCTGCAGGAAGATCTTGGGAAGATTGGGGAGTGGTCGGACACGTGGCAAATGCCTTTTAACGTGGGCAAATGCAAAGTGATGCATATCGGCCACAGAAACCCCCAATCTCAGTATATCCTTAAGGGCACTGCTCTTGAATCGAGTGACACTGAGAAGGACTTGGGTGTAACAATCACTAGTGACCTCAAGTTCTCGAAACAGTGCATTGAGGCGGAGAAAAAGGCCCAAAGGATGCTAGGCTATATTAAGCGCCAGTTTGGTTATCGGAACCAGGAGATTGTACTGTGCCTGTACAACTCACTTGTCCGACCGCACCTGGAGTATGCCGTACAATTTTGGAGTCCTTCATTGCGAAAGGACATCGCGAGATTGGAACGCGTACAAGCCAGAGCAACCAAGCTGATTCCCTCTATCCGACATAAAAGTTATGAGGATAGACTAAGGGAGTTAGATCTGTTCTCACTGGAAACCCGTAGACTGCGTGGTCAGCTCATCGAAGTCTTCAAAATACTTCGAGGGTTCGACAATGTTGACTACCGGGATATTTTCACACTGAGTGAGAACAGAACGCGCAATCACGGCTTCAAACTTGAACTGAAGCGTTACAACCGCAATCTGTGTGGAAACTTTTTCACCTACAGTATCTGCGGTAAGTGGAACGCACTTCCAGTGGAAGTTGTCAACAGTGAATCTGTTGACCAGTTCAAGTCAAGACTAGACAAAGTCTTGAAAAGTGGCCGTTTATGGACGCAAAACAATTGAGCAGCCATGTGCCCGCTCAATTGCTAGTCCAAAGGTACCCTCTTTGAATGGACCGTAAGGTCTCCTAGGGTACTTACTTTCCTTGTTACTCCTTGTTACACTCTCTCTCTCTCTCTCTCTCTCTCTCTTTCTCTCTCTCTCTCTCTCTATCTCTCTCTCTTCTCTCTCTCTCTCTCTCTCTCTCTCTCTCTCTCTCTCTCTCTCTCTCTCTCTCTCTCTCTCTTATGCCCTAGTTAATAGTAGATTATGCCCTAGTTAATAGTAGAAAACCAATAAAAAACAGTATTGGGCCAATCATGGACGGACACAATAAGTTACAAGTTAAAAATAAAGACATATCCACTGTACTAAACGAATATTTTGCATCTGTTTTTACCAACGACACTTCTAATCCAAATATCGAGCCTTACTGTGAGTACTCAGGAAATGGCACACTAGAAAATATTGAATGCACGGGGATTGATGTAGAAATAGCAATAGATAAAATGAAGAGATTCAAATCCCCCGGGCCTGACAAACTAGTGCCAAGAATAATAAAAGAATTGAAGGATGTTCTAGTGGATCAATTAACGTACATCTTCAATTTATCCCTTGAAGCTGGGGCTGTTCCTCAGGACTGGAAACTAGCTAATGTCACGCCAATATTCAAAAAAGGACGAAAAGATTTACCAAGTAATTATCGACCAATAAGCCTGACATCGGTGGTAGGCAAGATGCTAGAGCGTATTATTGCAGATAAAATAGTGAGCCATCTAGAAACAAACGAACTGCTATTCAACACGCAGCATGGATTTAGGAAGCATAGGTCCTGTCTTACCAATTTATTAGAGTTTTTACATTACATTAATAAAATTCATGATAGTGATAGATCTGTAGACATTTTGTATCTAGATTTTAAAAAGGCCTTCGATAAAGTCCCACACAAGGAACTAATGTGTAAAGTCAGAGCCTTAGGAATACGTGGAAAAATAGCAAATTGGATTGAAGATTGGCTTAGCGATCGTAAGCAAAGAGTAGTGATTAATGGAGAAGAGTCCAATTGGAAAGCTGTAACTAGTGGAGTTCCCCAGGGATCGGTCTTGGGACCCTTGCTCTTCATTATATATGTGAATGACATAGACGTTGGAATAATTTCTAAAATCTCAAAATTCGCCGACGATTGTAAACTGGGTAAAAGCATAGTCACCGAGCAAGATAGACTAGATTTTCAGAGTGACATTGATCACATAAGTGAATGGTCTAGGAAGTGGAAACTTCCCCTTAACCTGGAGAAATGTAAAGTAATGCACATTGGTCACAAAAATCCTAAGGCAGAGTACAAACTCGAGAGCGAAACAATAACAGAATCAGAAATCGAAAAAGATCTCGGTATCTATGTCACAAACGATCTCAAGTTCACTCGACAGTGCGTCAATGTTGAAAAGAAAGCGCGGAAGATACTAGGTTATATAAAGAGACAAATCACTTATAAAAGCGATACAACTGTAATCAACCTGTATAACGCCCTAGTGAGACCCCATTTGGAATACTGTGCGCAGGCTTGGTCACCCTCCTTCAGAAAAGACATTGAAAGATTAGAAAGAGTTCAGGCCACAGCTACTAAAATGATACCTTCGTTAAGAAATTATAGTTATGAAACACGAATAGACAAGCTAAACCTTTACAAGTTGGAAACTAGACGTGTACGAGGCCAGTTGATTCAAGTATATAAAATACTAAATAGAATTGATAATGTGGATTACTCAATCTGGTTCGAGTTCAACAGAAATGTAACAAGGAATAACAGTATGAAGCTAATCCCTCCAAAATACAAATTGAATGTATGCGGTAATTTCTTTTCGTATAAAATAGTAAATATTTGGAATCAGTTAACGGAAGAGGTCGTTTCGAGCCCCAGTGTCGAGGCGTTTAAAAGGAGGTTAGATAAAATCATAAATACGCTTACATACTAAAAACATAAGATTACACTGAAAATAATTAGATTAAGAATATTAAAAGAAAAATAATAATGTAGAAATGCATTTCTGCTTTCCTGTCGAAATTCCTGTTTGTGTACTTTTTTTCTAGCACAGCGGGTATCTTTTCATCTTTCATTGCCCGAAAGATCGGGCGGGAGAGGTGGGAGGGGAGAGCCTTAAACTTTACTATACTATTTCTATGACGAGTAGATTGAATAGCAATATTAAATGAGTACCTCCTCGGTATGGACTAACTTAGTCTTCTGAGGTACTATCTTTCCTTGTAACTCCTTGTAACACACACACACACACACTCTCTCTCTCTCTCTCTCTCTTCTCTCTCTCTCTCTCTCTCTCTCTCTCTCTCTCTCTCTAGCCCAAGAAAACCATGTTCCTCTTAAGACAAGGAATAGTAACGCGAATAGAGGCAATCCGCCGTGGTTTAATAATGACATCAAACGAGCAATTAGAGATAGGAACCGTCTCCACACATTATTAAAACACAATAGAAGCTATCAAGTTAACCAACAATATAACACTAGCAGAAGAAAGGTTAAAACACTCATAAGATCAAAGAAACGTCAATACGAAATCGAGATAGCAAAAGCAAGCACCACTAATCCCAAACACTTCTATACTTATATCAATACAAATAGGCAAATGAGAAGCGGGATTGGCCCCTTGAAAAACCAGTTGGGTGAAATTATTTCAGATGATATGGGTATGGCTAATATCTTAAACGAGTTTTTTAGTTCAGTCTTCACCTTAGGATATACTAATAACGATAACAACGAGTCTATACAGGTCAGACACCCATCACTAAGGAGCCTGGAAGTAAATCCGCAACTAGTAATTGATAAATTAAAGAAAATGAACTCGTACAAGACTCCTGGTCCTGATAAATTTTCCCCCAGAATCTTAAAACATGTCCATAATGAGTTAGCAGAGTCACTTGCTCTCATTTTTAACAAATCTCTAGAGCATGGGGTCGTCCCTGATGATTGGAGGAAAGCTAACGTCACACCTATCTTTAAGAAGGGATGTAAAAACCAGGCCAGTAATTACAGACCCATTAGCTTAACCTCAATAGTTGGAAAGTTGCTCGAAACGATCATTAGAGACAAGCTAGTAGAGTTCCTCGAAAACAATAACCTTATACGTGATAGCCAGCATGGTTTTAGGTCTAAGAGATCGTGCTTAACAAACCTAATTGACTTTTACCATAACCTTTTCAACCTATATAACGATACTAAATCATTAGATATAATTTACCTAGATTTCAAAAAGGCATTTGACAAAATTCCACATCAGAAACTCATGAGCAAAGTGCGTACGCTAGGAATTAACGGTAATATATACGGATGGATTAGTAGCTGGTTAAAAAACAGGAAGCAGAGAGTGATAATAAATGGCGTGGAATCGGACTGGGTATCTGTTACCAGCGGTGTTCCCCAGGGATCAGTCCTGGGGCCTATTTTATTTACTATATACATCAATGACATAGACGTTGGAATAAATAATATCATATCTAAATTTGCAGATGACACGAAAATAGGTAACTCAGTACTATGCGAAGATGACAGGGCTAGCCTGCAGGCTGATATAAATAAAATTACCGAATGGTCTGAGAAATGGCAAATGCCATTTAATATCGACAAATGCCAAATCCTTCAGTGCGGAACAAAAAACAAAAAATACACCTATACAATGCAAGGCGGCTTAATAAACACAACCCCGCAGGTTAAAGATTTAGGAGTAATAATTACAGAAAACTTAAAAACATCAAACCAATGCGCAGCTGCTGCAAACAAAGCTAACACAGCACTAGGATTTATAAAAAGAAACTTTACTTATAAAAGCGAGGAGATAATTATGCCACTATATAAAAGTATTGTCAGGCCCCATCTCGAATACGCTGTACAGTTCTGGGCCCCTTACTTAATAAAAGACATAGATAAATTAGAAGCTGTACAACACAGAGCGACAAAACTTATCCCGTCAGTACGTAACAAACCTTACCACGAGAGGCTAAAAAAACTCAATCTATTTTCCGTCAGAAAACGAAGACTAAGGGGGCAGCTTATAGAGTGCTTCAAAATACTTAAACGATTTAACAACGTTAATGCCAATAACTTGTTCACACTGACAGGGGAGTGTCCCACCCGTGGACATGATTCAAAACTTCAGGGTAAAAGAGCCACTATGGATGTAATAAAAAACTTCTTCACTTACTCGATTATTAATGATTGGAATAATTTGCCAAACGCAGTAGTGGACAGCAGAACTATAGATTCATTTAAAATGAGATTAGACAAACACTTAACAAATATTGGAATTGTTTAGCATAAGCTACAAAATAAAATAATATTACAAAAATATAACTCTTTCAGGTTTATGTAAGTGGTTTTCATATTCATTTCATTTAATTACTATTCAATGCAAATTTCCTTCAGGTACTGTCTTCTTACACCTGCAAGGTACTTTTCCCAAATTATTTCATGTACGGCTTTTGCCGGAGGGAGTGGAGGGTGGGGAGAGCCTAAAACTTTTCTATCCTTTACTTCTACTATTCTATGTGTAAGTAGCAGTAGATTTAAGGCCAGATCACCTTAGTCTGGGCCGTAAGGCCCGTGTGATCTGTGTATCTATGTAACTCTATGTAACTCTCTCTCTCTCTCTCTCTAAACCAGAGGGAGAGGTGACGCCCCCTTGTCGCGGGAAGAGAGCTTGTGTGGACCTTTGACTTTTCGAGCTATGTCGGCGGGGGTACCTCTTCTGGGTACCCCTGGCAGGGCTTCCCTTGTCGGTTTGGTCGGAAACGAGGTTCCAGACTAAGTGCGTCATCTTTTCCTTTTTCTACTCTATCCTTCTCTTTTTTTACTTTTATTCTATCTCTCCCACTTATACAAAAAAAAAAAAAAAAACCTACTCCTATCATGTCACTCTTTCCCTTTTTTCCCTCTATCTACATATAAGGACCTGGCAGCTACCTCACGCGTCAGAAGAGAGGCTTTGGAACCTCTATAAACAACGCCAATCGACGCTCACTGGTTGCGAGAGACTAGGACTAGAGGGGTCCTAGGCGTTGGGGCACGATGAATGGGATGAGGGTAGTGCCCCGTTAACCCCTTCCCTGGCGCGTAATTATTGACCGTTCCCAGTGCCCGTTGACGGGTGCCTCTGGTAGCATCTGTCCGAGGTGACGGCCCTTTGTTCCCAGGTTGGTTGCCAGGCCAATAAAAAGCCTTGGGTCGAGTTCCTTGGTGTGGCGGGATATCCATTGAACGCTACTCCGAGATCCTGGCCGCTGTGAAGGGAACTAGTAGGAGTTTAGTAAGGGGTGTGCTTCGTTGTTGTTCACCTGGTGAGAAATCGATGGCCCCTTCGGGGACCGTCTGTGCTGCTTGGTTGGGAGCCACGGCACGCCGAGGCTTGACGACTCGGTCGGACGAACAGCAGCACATGGAGCGTGCCTTCTGGAAGACTCCGATCAATAGGCGGGAGCGACTCACGCGGGGAGAACTCACCAACCCCCTTTTTATATATTGATTGGTCACAAGCTTAAGAAATAGAGTGTTCGAAATGGCAGGAAAGAAAGGTCCAGCAGCGCTAAAATTCACGTGTGCCACATGTAAGAAGGACAAGTGGTGCGTTGACTTCCCGGAAGGCTGCTATGCGAAATACCACCCAGACAGTGTATGCACCACTTGCATTTTAAAGAAGGAAGTGGAGGAAGTAGTCGCCTACTACAGGGAAAGAACTACAGACCTCGAACAGAAAATCGAGAGGCTCAAGGAGGAGCACTCCCACCAGATCCGCAGGCTCGAAGAGAAATTAAACGATCTCTCGAGTCCTGTGGCAAACACTACCTCTGCAGAGAGCCCGTGCCCGAATGTGGCAGCGACACCAAAAGGGAAAAAGAAAAAAAAGACGAAAAAGGGAAAGAAGAAAGAGGAAGAGAGAGAAATAGAAGAAGAAAGGGTAGAAGAAGTTAATGAAAAGGATGACAAGGGGGAAAAGATGATAGAGAAGAAGAAGAAGAATAAGAGGAAGAAAAAAGAAAAGCCTGAAAACACCATGATGGGGAAGAGAGAGGAATCGGAGAGCTTGCCTCAGAAAAAAAAAAATTCGAGCTCAGCAGGCAAATGTGCCAGGGTCATCCTTGTGGGCGATTCCCAGGCACGGGACCTGCAGCCCCTGCTAGCGGCCCGCCTTCGCACAAGCGTTAAGGTAAGCTGCCTGCCAGGATGTGGTAACCACCACATCAGAGTAGAGGCTGAGAAATCACAGATTTCTGAGAGCTCAGTCGTTGCTCTGATGGTCAGTGGAAACGACCTGTACCTGAGAGGAGGTAGGGTAGGCCCTACAGATAAAATCCTCCACACGGTCATGGGTGCCGTGGACGACTGTGGGCTGAAAACCCGCAAGCGCGTGGTAGTCGGGATGCTCCCGAGGAGAGGTCCAACACGGACCGCTCACTCGATGAATGTGTCTTTAAACCGGCGCCTGGCAGATTTGTGTACGGCAGAGGGGGTCTTTTTTGTGGACCCGTACCGCACCTTTTATGGTAGAAATGATCTCTACCAAAGGGATGGGGTACATCTTTCCTTTAAAGGAAAGGCCTTTCTGTCGAACATGATCCAGGATGTCGT
Organism: Ceratothoa steindachneri; assembly: GCA_963969495.1. Taxonomy (NCBI): domain Eukaryota; kingdom Metazoa; phylum Arthropoda; class Malacostraca; order Isopoda; family Cymothoidae; genus Ceratothoa; species Ceratothoa steindachneri. The sequence goes on along the minus strand of OZ018330.1, from coordinate 28,073,519 downwards.
AGAGAGGACCGAAAGGAGTATCCGGCCCAGAGTGAGGGCGGACGTACGCCAGTATGCCCGTGTCACTCCAGGAACGACCTTCTCAGAGGTCGCAAAAAGGGGTGCCTCACAAACAAACAAGCCGGGAAACGGAAGAGCGTAGGGAGTCCTACAGTCGGGGACTCCCTGAAAGTTCTTCTGTTCAATGCGAGGTCAATCAGGAACAAGTTTCCTGAGCTCCGTGGCCTCGTAGCGACGGAAGAACCCGAAATGGTAGCCATAACAGAATCGTGGATAAAACCTTAAACCGAGACTTTGAAGGCGAATTCACGATTCCCGGTTACCAGCTCTTCTTGAAAGATAGGCCAGACAGAGAAGGTGGCGGTGTGATGTTGTATGTCAAGGATACTCTCAACTCGACGGATTGCAACATCGTATCCGACCATGAACTACTAGGTGTTGACCTAGAGATAGGTCCTGCCAAATACAGGACCCTGGTGCTTTATAGACCTCCTGCCCAACTCGTTGAAAAGGACAGAGATCTGTACCAGCTACTAGGAGAACTTGTCGAAGACAGAGTGTGTATCGTCATGGGTGATTTCAACACACAAGTTGACTGGGAAACCAGAGAACCCTGTGGCGAGAACGCACTACTCCTGGAGTTCACGAACAACGAGTTCCTCACTCAATGGGTGAGAGAGCCAACGAGAGGAGACAATATCCTCGACTTGGTTTTCACCTCTGAGGATGACATCGTTGAGGACCTCTCTGTTGGCGAAGAGCTCGGTGGCAGTGACCACCGACTAATTAGATTTGTAGTCAAAGTCCCCAAGGCAGAGCCTGCAACTAGTAAATCAAGGAAACTGGATTTAAGGAGAGCAGACTTTGCAGGTCTACGCGCGGGACTGACTGACGCGAGGCTAGAGGAGTGCGATGCTGTTGAAGACTCTTGGAACAGTTTCAAAACCACATTCATGAGTCTTCAATCGCGTTTTATCCCTCTGAATGCCCCCGTCGGTCTTCTGTTCAACCAAAGTGGTTTAATCGAGAAATCGGCCAACTGCTTAGGAGAAGAGAAATGTGTACCGGCAATCGAAGATCTCGGGTTGACTTTGACGAATACCGGAGGCTAGCCAGGAGAGTGAAGTCCAGCATAAGGGCGGCTAAGCGGTCTGAGGAACTCCGAGTGGCGAGACTCTGTAAAGAGAATCCCAAGGAGTTTTTTGGATATGTGAACAGCCGTAAACCAATCCGTCGAACGATTGGCCCTTTGAGGAACGAGGAGGGACATAAAGCATTCAGATGCAGAAAATGCCAACCTCCTCAACGACTACTTCTCTTCAGTGTTTACTGAAGAGTGTGGTCCCATTCCCCAGCCGACGGATTCCTACTCGGGGGAAAAGCTGGAGGCAATGGACTTCACCGAAGGAGAAATAAAGAAAAAGATCGCTGACCTAAAGACGAATAAGTCCCCTGGACCGACGGGTTTCTACCCTAAAGTGTTGAAGAAGTGTGCGATGAAGTATCACCACATCTGTGCGCTATCTTTAACATGTCAATCCGGACCGCATGCGTTCCTAGAGACTGGCGTGAGGCGGAGGTGACTCCTATCTTCAAGAAAGGAGACCGTAACCAACCGTCGAACTACCGACCTATCAGTCTGACTTCGATAGTCGGTAAACTCATGGAAAGCATCATGGTGGACAAAGTGACGTCGTATTTAGAGTCAAACGTGCTACTGAGGAGTTCCCAGCACGGCTTCCGAAGGCAACGGTCATGCCTGACGAACCTTGTAGAATTCTTCCACTTCGTTTTCAGTGAGCACGATCGGGACAAGGCGGTGGATGTGGTGTACCTAGACTTTCAGAAAGCCTTTGATAAGGTACCACACCGCCGCCTTCTCCGGAAAGTGCGAGCGCTTGGCATAGACGGAAAGGTAGCCGGCTGGATCGAGAACTGGCTAAGTGGCAGACGGCAACGGGTGGTGGTAAATGGACAGTCTTCTGGAGTAGGTGCCCGTTACTAGCGGGGTGCCTCAAGGTTCTGTCCTGGGACCACTACTATTCATCATCTACGTCAACGACATGGACGGTGACATGGTTGCGAAGATTTCCAAATTTGCCGACGATACCAAGCTTGGTATGAACGTTTGCAAAGGATGGAAATACTGCCCGCCTGCAGGAAGATCTTGGGAAGATTGGGGAGTGGTCGACACGTGGCAAATGCCTTTTAACGTGGGCAAATGCAAAGTGATGCATATCGGCCACAGAAACCCCAATCTCAGTATATCCTTAAGGTGCACTGCTCTGAATCGAGTGACACTGAGAAGGACTTGGGTGTAACAATCACTAGTGACCTCAAGTTCTCGAAACAGTGCATTGAGGCGGAGAAAAAGGGCCCAAAGGATGCTAGGCTATATTAAGCGCCAGTTTGTTTATCGGAACCAGGAGATTGTACTGTGCCTGTACAACTCACTTGTCCGACCGCAACCTGGAGTATGCCGTACAATTTTGGAGTCCTTCATTGCGAAAGGACATCGCGAGATTGGAACGCGTACAAGCCAGGGCAACCAAGCTGATTCCCTCTATCCGACATAAAAGTTATGAGGATAGACTAAGGGAATTAGATCTGTTCTCGCTGGAAACCGTAGACAGCGTGGTCAGCTCATCGAAGTTTTCAAAATAATTCGAGGGTTCGACAATGTTGACTACCGGGCTATTTTCACACTGAGTGAGAACAGAACGCGCAATCACGGCTTCAAACTTGAACTGAAGCGTTACAACCGCAATCTGTGTGGAAATTTTATTCACTTACAGTATCTGCGGTATGTGGAACGCACT